>PVKS010007210.1:12630-74278 GCA_004027875.1 Aplodontia rufa | reverse complement strand
GGAGCCTGAGAGCCTGGGGGGGCTGCAAAAGAGAGAAAGAAAACAGCAGGAACCACAACAAAACGCCAGCAGGGCGGGCGGGCGCGCAGCAGCAGCGGGGCGGCCGAGGCAGTAACGGCGGCAGCAGCGGCAGCGGCGGAGGCAGCGGCCGGTGCCCGGCTCGGGCTCGGCTCCCGCGACCCCGGGGCGCCCGGTGGGCCCCCCGCCCCCTCCCCCTCCCCCCTTCCCCTTCCCCTTCCCCTCCCAGCGCGCCCGCGCGCCCCGCGGCCCTCGGCGAGCAGCTCGGCTCCCCCCAGCGCTCCCAGGGCCCAAAGATATGGCAATGGTAGTTAGCAGCTGGCGAGATCCGCAGGACGACGTGGCCGGGGGCAACCCCGGCGGCCCCAACCCCGCAGCGCAGGCGGCCCGCGGCGGCGGCGGCGGCACCGGCGAACAGCAGCAGCAGGCGGGCTCGGGCGCTCCGCACACGCCGCAGACCCCGGGCCAGCCGGGAGCGCCCGCCACCCCCGGCACGGCGGGGGACAAGGGCCAGGGCCCGCCCGGTTCGGGCCAGAGCCAGCAGCATATCGAGTGCGTGGTGTGCGGGGACAAGTCGAGCGGCAAGCACTACGGCCAATTCACCTGCGAGGGCTGCAAAAGTTTCTTCAAGAGGAGCGTCCGCAGGAACTTAACTTACACATGCCGTGCCAACAGGAACTGTCCCATCGACCAGCACCACCGCAACCAGTGCCAATACTGCCGCCTCAAGAAGTGCCTCAAAGTAGGCATGAGGCGGGAAGGTGAATATTTCTTCTCTGCTTCTCTCCCTGCGCTTCGCCCGCTTCCCTGGCTCTCTTTCTTTCTCCCTCGCCGGGGTGGTTGCTGTATGGGGCTGGGGTTCCTGTGGTCCCGGCCGGCCCCAGCTTCCCTTGTCCCCGCTGCCTTCCTCCCCCAGCGTCCCCCCCCCCCTTGCGCTCAGCTCGCTGCCGCTGCCTCCCCCTCCCAGCCTGCGCTCTTCTCCCCGGCTCCCCAACCCCGCCCGCTGCCTGCTCAGGATTGTGTCCCTGGGATCAAGAGCTGTGGCTTAAAATCCCCTCCTTCCTCTGTTGGATGTGCTTGGTGTGTGTCTCTTTCCCGCGTATGCGTGAGGATGCTTGGGGATGTGCTGGCATGAACTTGGGCAGGGGTGCTTATTTTCCCCCAGGAAACTGTTTCTGTGTTTTTTTCTTTCCACTTTCCCCTCCATCTCTTCATACCCTTTATTTTAAAAAGGGAGAGGGCTGGGGACTGGAGTACCCTGAGCAGCAGATTCATTGCTGCCATCATCCTTTTGGAAGCTTAGCTTGGAAAAAGAGGAGTGAGATTTATTGCACTTGTAGGTCTAATTAGGGGGGAAGGGGGGCTTCTGGCCTGTTCACTGGTTCCCTCTCCTCTTCACGGAGCTGGGGCCGCCTCCTCCAGAGCTGTGGCCTTGTTTTCACCCCTCTACTTTGAAAGGAAAGTTTGTGACTGAACTGTGCTTTCATAGTAGTGTCATTTTTGTAAAGCATGATACTCATTTTATTTCTTCATCAAACTCCACCCTCTGCTTAAATACTGCATACAAATTACAATTTACAACGGCATTTACCGATCCTTCTGATTTGGCCATAATGCATAGACTGCAGCTGGCATGAGCTTCCACATCATTTAATCCCTGTTGTATGGGGTTTTTTTAAACACAACTTTTGATGTTGTATTTGGATATGCTTCATGTTCATGTGGCAAGAGATGCGGCACTTTTCTTATAAATATATTTAGCAGTTTATAGTTAAAGTTTATCTCCTGACAATCATTAAAGATGCCTTATAGTCAAATTAGTGAATCAGTCAATTTTGCAGACTGCAGATTACTCCTTCTTGTAATTGACTTTAAAATTATATTTTATATGCCACAAGAAAAGAAATTGAATTCCTTCAGATTTCAGGGAGCAGGCAAATATGATGACTTCATTTCTAGCTCCAGGGAGATTTTGTAGGCATTTGGAGAGAGAAAAAAAAACTTTGAATTGTGCTCTCATTTAATTGAAAAATAACTGCCAAGTTCAAAACTATAATTAGAAAAAAAGTATTCTAGCCATTATGTTTCAAGAGCTTAAATTGCACTGGAACTTGCATTGAAATTAGAATCAAAGCAAACTTAAGAAAATAGTGCACAACCTGAAACAGGGCAGCTACGTGTACATGGACATATCTATATTAATTTGTTGGGGGGAGAGTTCAGTGGTCCTAACTTTTCCTAAAGTTGTCTTTGTTTACATGGCAATTTAAAACGTTGGCACTGTTGAAGTAAAACATACACATTAAAAAAAAAACTTTGGTCAGCTTTAAGAACTCAAAGCATGCTTACGTTTTGCATTCAGATGGTTAATGAATCCAGTGTTTTTGCAGTTGCAAGCTCGTGCATTCACTGGGCAAAAGCTGGCTGCAGGTTGCAGTGGCACGGCGCAGGACAGACATTAATTATATTTCCCACTTTTTTCAATAATGTTTGGCTACTGTAAGTTCAACTTTTTCTTGAAATTTTTAAATTTTCTGTTGCTTTTAATAGTGAGAACTTTGTATGGGGCTTTAGAGGGGGGAAAGGGATGGGTACGATACTTGTTCTCTACTCAAAAGTTGTAAGTGGTTAGTGGAATATGTAAATTGTATCTATTTTAAGGATAATACTGTAGGATTTTTTGAGAATATGGAAACATTTTATGAGCAAAACGCTGTTTGTTTGCAAATGAAGAGGCCGCTAGGTATTTGCCTCCAACCACAACCTTTCTTAGGTTTCGCCTTTTTTTTTTTTTAACCCTGATTTGTTTCATTCTGGACGGATGAATTGAGTTTTATTTATGTGTTCCTCCTTCAAAGCCAAGGGGTTGGATGGCACTATTTTGCCTTTCGGAGCTGGGGGCCCTGAAGTCAGGCCTAGTTCTGCTAGAGCTGAGATGTTCAGGGGCGCAGGCTATGGCTGGACACATCGAGTTGCAGAACTGGAGAGGGCTTCACCCCAGATATCCTGGCGGAGTGGGTTGTGAGAACCAGCGGTTTAGATACCAGGGCGTGTATGGCTGCGGGAAAAGCTGCTGCATTGTGTCGGGTGCGCTGCGGCGCGGCGATGTTCGCAAGCCTCCTGGATGCACATTGCCTCTTTTCTCTTTCTTTTGTCAGCGGTTCAGCGAGGAAGAATGCCTCCAACCCAGCCCAATCCAGGCCAGTACGCACTCACCAACGGGGACCCCCTCAATGGCCACTGCTACCTGTCTGGCTACATCTCGCTGCTGCTGCGCGCCGAGCCCTACCCCACGTCGCGCTATGGCAGCCAGTGCATGCAGCCCAACAACATCATGGGCATCGAGAACATCTGCGAGCTGGCCGCGCGCCTGCTCTTCAGCGCCGTCGAGTGGGCCCGCAACATCCCCTTCTTCCCGGATCTGCAGATCACCGACCAGGTGTCCCTGCTACGCCTCACCTGGAGCGAGTTGTTCGTGCTCAACGCGGCCCAGTGCTCCATGCCGCTGCACGTGGCGCCGCTGCTGGCCGCCGCCGGCCTGCACGCCTCGCCCATGTCCGCCGACCGCGTCGTGGCCTTCATGGACCACATCCGCATCTTTCAGGAGCAGGTAGAGAAGCTCAAGGCTCTGCACGTCGATTCGGCCGAGTACAGCTGCCTCAAAGCCATCGTGCTGTTCACGTCAGGTGAGGCTGCGGGCGGTTGCAGGGAGGGCAGGCCGCGCCGGGACCTGGGGTCAGCACCTCGCCGACCAGGCCTGGCTTCCCGCGCCTCGGCCGCCTCCAGGCCGCGGCGTGGGGCCGGGCGCTCGCCGGACCTTGGGCCTGGCCTAGGTCTGCGGCCCCGGCGCGGGAGCGCGGCCGGCCGCGGCGCTGCCATTTTGGGAGCGCGGCAGTGCGGGAGCCAAGGCTGCGCGGGTGCTGCCCGCCCGCAGCCGGGCCTAATGGCCGGGACCCCCGCGTGGGTCCACGGCTGCGGCTGCGGCTGCGGCGGTTGCGCATCTGGGGAAGGGGGGAGGCGGTACTGTGGGTCGGTCTGGCTGCGCGTGTGTACGGCGGGAGAGTGTGCGCGTGTGTGTGCGGTGTGCGAGTGTGTGTGAGCCAGAGCTCTGGGGGAGGAGAGGGGAGGAAGAGAACGTGGGAATGTGGCTTCCTACTCTGTGTGGCACGTTCCCTGGATGAGTTTCCCGGCAGAAAGAGGCACAGAGAGGTGAAAAGAGCAGAATACGCGCAAATAAATCATAAATAATCCTACTTTATTGCTGCCTGATTTTCCCTTATCGGAAACCATTCATGTTTGCAGTTGCTGAGGTTATTGAGGGTCATAAAAAACAGATTCGATCTAAACAAGAAAGATAAAAAATAAAAACAATACTGTAGAATCCGCAAATAAGAGAGGATTCCCGGCCTGGAGATAAATTTCACAGCTATGCAAAACACATGAACATTGGAAATTTAAAAGAGTGCCTTAAAAATAACAAATTAAGTGTAGGCGGTAGTAACATGCATGTTAACAATTTCTCTTATGATAGATGGTTCGAATTAACTTCCAGGAAAGTGCATTAACGTTTCCTTTGAAGGGCTCTGGTCTGAGCCTCTGAGAACACTGCCCGCCTTTTATTATTGTAACCTGTAAGAGGGAAACATATAAACACCCCGTACAGCAGGTAATGGGGGGAAATATAAACAAAGCCAGAAAGAAGGCTGGTGGCGAACAGCGCTGCTTAGACTGGGTCTTTGGCCCTGCCCACTGTGAGTAGAGGTAGCTGCAGTTTTATCACCATTATTGGCACTATTGTTTTTAATTCCTCCATTCGGAGAACAAATAAACCATTCTAATAAATCTAGAGTCTGGCCCTCCAAAGGCCAAATTAAAACCATTCTTGAGCAGAGATGGCAAAACCTTTCCTAAGGCCTTGTTGAACAGTAAGCAGTGGTAAAATCTGTCAATATTTCTTGGCTTTCATGCGTGAAGAATCGTATTTACATTGTATTAAAATGACTCTTAAATTTGCACAATATTGTAATGTAGCAAATGTAGTATTAATATCGATCTGAACAGCAGATAATTTATTTAGACAAGGGCATCTCATTTGTATGCAGGGTGGCCAGAGCCATGGACTTGGACTGCCCCCCTTTTACTTTCAGTGCAAATGCAGGTCCGCTAGTGAGAGAAGGAGTTATTCTTTGCAAGAGAATAAAGTGCAAACCTTAAAACAAATGGAAGATTTATTGAATAGCCTCCTTGGTGTTTGAATGCATTTTATCTTAATAAGTCTTCTTGATGGAAACGTGTTTTTCAAAAGTGACAAAGAGCCTGGGAAGCAGCGACCAGGCTGCTTTAGCTCTGGCAGGCATGGGGCCTGGCTGGCTCTCCACTACCCAGTTTTTTTTTGTTGTTGTTGTTGTTGTTTTTTGTTTTTTGTTTTTTTGTTTTTTTGTTTTTAGCCAAATTCATCAGGAAGCAAGGCAGTGTCAGGGAAGCTGGGGTTTAAAAATCTCATCCAGTGAGGTGTCTTGAAACAGAAATGTGACTTGGAGCTGACAGACGTCTTCTCAAGAAATGTCTCCCCTCTCTTTTCCTGGCTCTCCCCCCCCCAACGTTCTTTGACTCCCCTTGACTCTGCTGATCTCCTGCCCTTTCCCAGAGAAAGGCAAGGGCTGTGCAGGCTGCAGGGAACATTGTGGAATTATTCATGCTTTTCTTTTAACTTTCCATCTTGTGAAAAGTGTAGCATTAAAACAAAAAAAAAGAAACTTTTCCAAAGCAGTTTCTTGAACCAAGTCTTCAAGGTGCAAGGAGTGCCTAGAAGTGAACAAAAACATTATTTTGTTGGAAAACTGCAAGCAGAATATCTGAAAATGGAAATAGAGTTGTCAGTAGTAATTCACCCCCCTCTTCTCCATGCAACACATTTCCACTTTTGACTAAACTTGTTTTGATTGCCAGCAAGAAGGGAATTCATGGGTAGCCTTCTCAAAGTCATCCAACTTTTAAGCAAACTTCGAATGATGGAAAAGACAGTTTTAGACATATTGTCCAACGTGGTTTGCTCTGGCTAAGTATTTGAAGCTGGCACAGGGGGGTCCCTTGTGGTAGTTTTCACATTTGGCCTCCGGATGGTATGTTTAATCCTTAATATTCTGGACAGCATCCAAGGACTAGGTCGTGACCTAAACTTACTTTTTAAAAAAAATTCATTAATTCATACACCTAAATATTCTTTCAAATAAATGAAACCATCTCTGAAAGGAGCCATCTAGTTAACATAAATACAATAAATCCATTTTCAGCACAATAATAACTTTGATTTCTAGTTATGGCAGCTGATTACATCTATATTTCCTGAACACTAAACTCTTCTGAATGCACAACATGAAATACATTCTCTGCACTACAAAGGCTAAGCCGGGAGGGCCTGAGCAGTAATGGTTATTTATTTACATAATTTCTTTTCTATACACTGTGGAAGAAATATGAAGGGTTCTCACATTGACACTACCATATAAAAAGTGAGACATGGATTTTGCACAACTGTTCTCCTTTTCTTATCTGAAGTGTAACTCATAAAGTGTAAATATGTACTTCATTTCACCTCCTGCTCACCTAACTTTGCCACCACAATCCCCAAATTGATGTGAGAGCTCATAATGTCAGTCCACAGTTGGGAGAATTCTGTTGCAATGGGGTTAATGAATACCCGGGTGTGAAGCTAGGCCCAGAACTAGGGCTTCTGCTGGAGGGAGGCCACAGGGCTGGCTAGCTGGTAACTGGTAGGCAGGCCCAGCTAGAGACACTGCACTTTCAAAGGAGGAAAGAAATGGAAGGAGATAGCACAGATTGACTTTTCCTGGTTTCTCTCCTGAAGTAGTCTTTGAGGAAGGAAGTGACCTTGCACTTTGGGGTCCCTATTTGCAAATATCAGATAACTCTTTTTACTGATCCAAAGAATTGCCATATGGATCCATTAATTTCTTTTTTTTTTTCCCTCTCCTCCTTCTCCCCCTCTTCTTCCTCCTCCTTTTGTGGGGTATCAATAATTCCTTTTCATATTGCATTGTCTTGCACTGAAAGGAATTCATGGCATAAGAAAGATAATGCATGTAAAGCAAGATATATGTAAATATGGGTCTTCAGTATGGCCATGCAACTAGACTAGGTTAACGTGCAGACCTCTCTAAGCAGTGAAGCCCCAAAGAACTTCTGCCGTGGTGGCCATAAAATTTCACTGCTTCCCAATTCAAACCAGTGTGGTTACATCCAACCAGGTGGCTGGAGTAATTAGACATCTGAAAGGAGCTCAGTCTGGATCTGAGGTCAAAGGGGGCTTGCCTCAGAAGTTCTTGAATTATTGCCAGTTTTATTTGTATTTTTGCTTGAGGCCAAAGCTTTGTAGTTGAAAGTATTAGGATATTTTCTAAATCCTAGTTCTTGAAATAGAAAGACATAAAGCTCAGAAACTCAATGGACACAGGTTTCACTATGAATTATTTGTAGTGTCTTCTTGCCCATTCACAATTATATAGTATCATTTTGGGGGTATTATCATGCGTGTATTTCTTACCAGATCTATATATTAGCAAACTGTATATTTGATCTCTAGTCAAGTCAACCTCCTGACTAGCTAAGGGGTCCTCTATTATCTTCCTGTTTCTAAAATATTATAACATAAGAAACAACATGAGTATTTGAACTTGGGTGGAAACATTCACTCTGTTCCTCTGATTCTGCCTAAATATTCCATTTGCTTGCCTCAAATTAGTTGATAAAGTATAATTTGCTGTCCTGAAATGTTTTTAGAGAATCAATAAGAGCCTTGGTTGGTATGATATAAGGGCACAGATTTTGAGATGCAGAGTTACCTTTTTCTCCTCAGGTCCTGCCACAGAAAGCCTAAGTCCTCCAAGTTTTCCCTTAACTCCCCACTTCCCGATTCTGAAACAGCAGCAGCAGCAGCTACTGTTGCCTACAGCCCAGCTTTGTGTCTGCCCACTGAAGAGGTCTCCTTTCTTCAGCATAGAATTATTGGACCAGATTCCTCCTGATTAGTATACAGCTTAGAGATGTGACCAATTTTCAATTACTTGATCTAAGGCACAGATAGAAGTGTGCACTCTCATGGAGGATTTGCTGTAGAGTCTTTGCTTGCATAGATAGTGGATCTCAAAGCCTATATTGCTAAAGCATGGGCTTCATCTGATTCTAGGCACTGCCAGCATATGATTCTTTACCTGCCCCCTACATGTATGTTCTCTACATAATTGAGGTTCTCCTTGAGCTTTCTGGTTGGGGTCATTTGGGTTTGAGAGGGTACTCCAAGAAGCCTTTAAGAACGTTCTCCAGGATGCATATTTCTTCAGGTGTCCTGAACACCCTGAAATTAGGGGCAAAAAGGGTAAAACTCCTCCCTTTAATGAGCACAGCCAGAAAAATGCTCCCCTGCAGGCGAGGACAGGTTGCTACACACAGCAAACATGGCTCCAGCATCGTACATTATTTAATCCAAAGGTGAAAGAGGAAAAACAAAAAGGCTAGAAAGGTTGTTGCCTCTGCATGTGTGTACATCTCTCTCTGGAGCTCACCTATGCTACAGTGGGGGTTTGATTTATTTTTATTTGTATCTGGGCTGGGGAAATGAATGGGGGAAAAGGAATGGTGAAGTGTGAAGGGGAGGATTTCTCTTTCTGTTTCTCCCTTCTTTTCTTCTGTTTAGAAAATTAATGACTTGTTTGTGCCTTTGCTGCTCTCCAGCCTAACCATGTGCCCCTTTTCCCTGTCTCTCCCTCCTGTGGCTGCTCTGGCAGATGCCTGTGGCCTGTCAGATGCCGCCCACATCGAAAGCCTGCAGGAGAAATCGCAGTGCGCACTGGAGGAATATGTGAGGAGCCAGTACCCCAACCAGCCCAGCCGCTTTGGCAAATTGCTGCTGCGACTGCCCTCGCTGCGCACAGTGTCCTCCTCTGTCATCGAGCAGCTTTTCTTCGTCCGTTTGGTAGGTAAAACCCCCATTGAAACTCTCATCCGAGATATGTTGCTGTCTGGGAGCAGCTTCAACTGGCCTTACATGTCCATCCAGTGCTCCTAGACCTTGGGCACTTCCCACCTGCCCCTCGCCCCCTAGAAACTCAGAGGACTCACCCAGGCCAAAAACTCCAAAGCCTCGGGGGCTACTCCGGTGTGGAGGGCCGGGCAGACCAGGCAGGGGGAGGAGGGCTGGGAACAGGAGCAGCCCACCCTGCAGAAATGCAACTGGAGCTGTAAACCAGGAGAAACACAGACTCTTTTAGGATCAGATCTGTGAGCACGTTGCAAAAGAAAGAAAAAGGATTTTGTGTCTGGTCAGAAAATGAAAACATTTTTTGGAAGAGAGGACCATAAGAATTTTAATAAAACAGAAGGAGACTAATGGACCTTCCAGGATTTATTGTGGACGGATGTGGATATATTCTGTACAGAAAACAACACATACGAAAATGGAACTGAATCCCATGTAGAAACACACACACACAGACACACACACACACACACAAACACTGAACATTGTTATTCATTTTGTAAAATACTAGTCTTTATTTTCATTTTTGTAAAATTTAAACATCGTATGCGCATAAAGAAAAAAGGAAACAGAATTAGGGGGAAATAACGTTTTCCAAATAATTATAAAAAATTTGTCCTGTGTCTATGTATCTATATCTGTTTTGTATTTTTTTCTGGTTCCAAACCAGATTTCCTGTGATTCTATACTAATAATTTTTGATATAACCCTTTGCTTCTTATAATGAGTGCGATATATGTTGTCGAGGCTGTTCTTCAAGAATTAAAATTGAAGTGAAAATTTAAACAAAAATAAAAGAATTTAGCAAAACCCATGTGTGTGGTTGCTTGGCCAATGTCGTCAGCACAAGAGAACCCCCTGGTTAGTTTTCAGCTCAACTATTATTAGAATTGGGTATTTTGGGGGGGAATAGGAAAATGTAAGGTCCAATACCAAGTTGACTTCATTTATTTCTCAAAACTAGCCACTGCCTTGGTTTAGTAAATACCGAGGTCCAGGCTCTGTAAAGGCTGGAGTCTGCAGAGAGGGTAGGGCACCTTGGTGGAGGACAGCAGCAGTTGTGACTTTGTATACTGAGGGTGGCCCTGCATGCAGCTGGGTAGGGAACTGGAACAGGCTGGGTCTGAGTCATGCTTTGGGACTAAGTCTTTAGGCACCAAGACCTAGGTGCAATCTGCTTCAGTGACCCAGTGGCAGCTCTAGGGTCCTCACTACAGGTGGGAACTTGCTGAATTGGGGAGGTTTGAGAGAGATATGCTGAGCAATACGTAGGGGAGGGCAAAAATAAGGCTGTGTAGATGCCTTTGAGCCCTGGGCTGATAGGTGAAGGTCAGTAGTTGGAGGGTCCTCCTTCTCTCTAGCTCTGGGATAGAGTTGGGTCCTAGCACTTCAGAGTTCTGACTTTACTCTTTCTTATGGACCTCTGAAGATCTGACCACTTACCCTTTCCTTCCAGACCCTATGACAAGGGTTCCCAAGATGATCCTGGGTTTCTGGTGGGTGGACTGAAGGCCCCCTGCTCCTGTGGCTCTTAGCAGATTGTTGACCCAGAACCTAGGCGGTGGAAGTTGAACTAGCTGGGAGTTCTTACCAAAAGGCTTTTGAGCCCCTGTAGCTCTTTGAGGGCAAAAGCCTCCCCTTGAGGCCTTTAGTTGGGTGTGCGTGGGGGGCAGCTCTCTGTAACAGCTTTCGGAGCATGAATGTTTTATAGGATCTGAGCTGGAGCTGTGAGAACACATACTGCCAAGGGAGCTCTTTCTTAACGTATTAGTAAAGCCAGATCTTCAAAAATAACACCTCTCACCCCCCCCCCTTCTCTCCCTAGCCCCAGACAGGCCCGGATGAGGCAAGAGCTTCACTTTCAGAAATGCTGGCAATGTTTTGCTTTCAATTTGCTATCTAGAAGTCTCCAGGTGCTCCCCCCAAAAATGCATTAACAAGCTCTGGTACTCCAACCTGCTTAAGGTTTTTAATATTCTGAGTGCAATACAGCATGGGGAGTGCCTAGCTCACTGTGAAGAGGCCACACTGTAGGTTTAAGGATGGGAAACCAGGCTTCTTGTAGACCACTTGAGATAGGATGGCCAGGATGGCAGGGTGCAGAGCCCTGAAGCAGCCAGAACCACACCCAAGGACATCTTTGGGACCGAGTTGAATTCCCTGCAAGTTGGACACCTAAAGCAGGACCGGGGGAGGGGTGAGAAAAGCTCATATATAACTACTGATCACCTTCTAGGAAGTATCAGGGAACTCACTCCTGCTACCCGAGGGCACAGTGTGGGGATTGGGGTGGTGTGGGCTGTAGTTAGGGTGCTGAGGAGGATGAGGAGGCCACCCTCACCACTCACCACTGGAGAGCTCACCGATCTTTCCTGCCTTTCTCAAAATGAGATGTAAATATATTCATTACAATGTGATCCCTCTGATGAAAACAGATAAACATTTTCGTAGGTTGGAAACGTGTTTTAAAATTAATTTCAATATAGAAGCCCAAGCACAAGGCACCCATGTGGAAACTGGCCGCAAACAGAGGTCAGAGATGTACCAGGAGCTTTCTCTCACACTTCAGAGGTAACAGTGGTGACTTATGACCTGGGGAATCCTGGTCACCTTTTAAAGCCTGGGCTCAAGCCCAGAATCAACCTGCACTGCACAAGGAGAAGAGCAGGGATTTCTGTGACCTCACATACCCCCTCACATACTCCTGGAGGAGCCAGGAAGCCCTGGGGATGAGGGGAAATGAGGAGCAAAGGGTTCCCAAATATTGGCCCATTTGGAGGCCAGGCCAGTGGATTTCCTGTCGTCTCTTGCATAGCTAGAGTGCTCCCCCCGCCACCGTCTGCATTACACACGGAGAGATAGTCCTCTTTACAGAATCAGAGATCTTTGTGCGTCTCATCCAGAAAGATAGAACTTTCCAAGTACTCCGGGGTCACTGGGCGGCGCCGCTGGGTCCAAAGGCTTTCCTTTCCCGGGTTCGATGAGTGAAGAATCAACCAGCGCAAATCAGCAGTGTAGGAACCGAGAGGGCAGCTTTGTACAACTGAGAAGTGCCTTCTGCTCCGGCAATAGAAAAGCTCCCTCATCCTCCTGAGGGAACTGACCAGTGGCTGAGTCTCAGGGGGTGAGAGTTGAGCAGCCTGAGCAGCCCCTAGTCTCAAGAGTGCGGAGCTGCAGGGCACAGTTGCGGACCGGCTGCCAGGGTTCCACGTAGAGTGATTTCTCACACCCTGGTTGCCGCTGCGGCTCAGGACCTGAAGAGCAGGTGAGGTGGAGCAGGCGGGAGCTTCCTCTGCCTGGGTGGCGGCAGGAAACTCCTCAGCTCGGAGCCCACCCTCAAGCCGTGCGCCAGGGGGAGCCCTGGAACTCCGGTGTGAGGCTGGCTACAGGCAGGTGGAGACCAGAAGGTGGCCTTGGGGCCTTTTAGCCCCGCTTCTGCCTGTCAAGCCTGTCTCAGACCTAAAGAATCCGGAGGGTAGAGGGGGGCCAACTGGTGGACGTGGAACCCAAGGATTCCCCAAGGCCATAGAAAATACATCTTATCAGTTGCAGAGCAGCCCACACGAGGTGACTTCCCTCTTGAAATTAACTGTGACCTAGGAAAGTTTAACGTTCTTTTTTTCTAATCCGAACACTTGCGGAACAGCTGAGAGTTTCAAGAACTTTGAAGTCAGTTTAAACTGCTTTAAGCCGTAAGTTTTGCTGAAAACATCGGAAAGGCTATCCTGGACATGCTCTCCTTCGGGAATATCTAGGGAACGAGGCCGCGCCTTTTCTGCAGCGGACTTTGAGGCAGGGCGCGGGGGAGGAAAAGGAAGACTTCTGTCGTCCTCCTCCCTCCACGTACCAACCCGGGCCCAGGCTAGGGGAACGGAATACCAGAGGTGAGGTTGCGGAACCATCCTGGGCTTCCGGGACCACGCCCCTCCGGTTTTTCCAGGCTCTGGGTCTCTGGGAGCCGTAAAGGGTGTCTCGGTGGGGTCCGGGAGACCGGCGCGTTCAGCTTTGCGCGCAGGGCCTCTGGGGATCTGGACAGAGGTTCCGAGCCCATATTAGATTCTGCACGCTCTAGACATGGAAGAAATAAAGTTCATTTTTTTAAAATATTCTTTCTCTTCTCACTTCACTAGTAGGCATTTCTTATATCCCCTACAGTGACTGAATCGCCTCCCATCAGCTCCAGGATTCCTCAGAACAAATCATTTGAATGTCTCTGCAAATAGGAGGTCGTGAGGAGCGTGGGGAGGGAGTGGAGGGGGACACAAGTGGGAACTAATAAAACTCTTGTTAAAGAGCCTACTCAGGATCCGTGGCGTCACTGGGCCTTTTACTTGGGAAGCCAAAGAGTTGTATTCCTAAATGAGTTAAAGACCCATTTACCTCTGTCGTGTTCTATTCATCAAGCCACAAGTTGAGAGTTCCTAACACGAAACTATTTGTTTGCTTACACAACCAGCTGGGCGCAATTTCACGTCTGAGATATCTATCTGAAAGCGCCTCTCATTTATTATCTCTCCTTGTCAGCGAATCCATTTTCCAGCTCCCCCCCTCCCCTTCGAGTTTATTTATTTATTTATTGTGGGGTTTCTTGCCTGGGAAGACCTGGGACTGGAATACTCCCCAGGGAGTAGAGGATCTCTGTGCTGGGTCTGTTGAGCCAGGGCGCACGGATCTGGGAGCAACAGAGCCACAGCTGACCCCGACTGGCCCTGTGTGGTGGGCAAACTAGGGTGGTGGGTGGACCTGGCCAGACACTGCAGAATTGCCTTTCTCCTTGGATGTCCTCCCTACTAGCTTTTCCAGTGGAAACTTCAAACACCTGTGCGAAGAGAGGGCCTTGCAGGGGGTGGGGTGGGGTTTGAGAGGTGAGTCCAGAAGTGTCCCCCCGCCAGGTAGGGACCCAAGAATTGAGAGATGCTTTCAAAAAGCCTCACCTAGTCCCACCGGACCAATTTCTTCTGCGAGGGTCTGAGCACAGAGTGAGTAACCAAGATGTAAACAGTTACGCCATGGGTTGGGGGAGGGGGCAGTGCATTTATTATGTGTGTGGAGGGGAGAAAGCGCTGCACGTGGTTTCAATTTTGAAGCACAAAGAAATAACATGCAATGCAGAAAATAGGTTTATGAATGTAATTGAGAGGAAAGAAAACAATTAACACGGTGCAAGGTTGCAACTTGGTTCCCCCACCCCTTGCTTTCCCTCCTACCCCAATTTTGAGAAATCCGGATCATGTGAATAGAGTGGGTCTGGACAGTTGGATCCCGCTGACAAGGGAACCCTGATGGGAATCTCAGTGATAGCTGGATAATAGTGTCTATCCATCTGCTGGACTGCCAAGGCCTCCTCTAACCAAGCTGAAAGCAAAGGATCAAATCCCCAAGTCCAGCATATAAAGTACCCCTAAATGTAAGGAAAGAAAGGAGAAGGAGTGTTTGGGGGACAGAGGCAGAAAAAGAAAGAGAGCGAGGATTTTTTTTTTTTTTTAAGAAAGACCAGGCTGGTCTCTGCAAGCTATCCTATTGTGTTGATTTAGGAAGACATTTGCTGTATATAACGTTTAAGGCTGATAATATCATCGCGCAGCCAGATAAATAAAGCGTTGGCCTAACGGTGGGGTCAGCGATCGATCTCTGGGCTCAGAGGAAAAAGGAGAGAGACAGGGTCGTGCAGAGGGTCGGTCTATGTGCTTGTCAGTCCGCGGGCAGGAGCTCCAGTGTGTGTGTGTGTGTGTGTGTGTGTGTGTACACGCGTGCGCGTGCGCGGGCATTAGGGAGAGAAGGAAAGAGGAGGAAGAGAAGAGGGAGAGAGAGAGGAGAGGAGAGAGAGAGAGAGAGGACGCACCAAGTCGTCAGCTGGCCAAGAGGCTCATTAGCATTCCCAGCCCATGGACCTGTGCTGACAACTAACAGAGATATCCCGCTCACCACCAGGCCTCCTCTCCTTTTGTCTTCGATCTGGAAAATAAAAAGATTTCTCCATGGAAGCTGGAGCCTAAACTTCCATGTGATTGTTGGAGATTCGGCTTATTAAACACACACACACACACACACACACACACACACACACACACACACACCACAACCTATCAGCATTTTGCCTGATCTTTCACTCTGCTTTTTAAAACTTCCCTCCTAAAGAGGGAACTTTTTTGCTTTTCTCTCTCAACACCTAATATGCTGGTTGAAACTCCAAGCTTAAACGAGAGAGAAAATCTTTTAAAACTATTTTGCCATTTTTCCTTGTTGATGGGGAGAGAGGTGGATGTTCATATGTTTGGCTCACATACACATACATGTAAAGCTGATACTTGTAAAGATTTCTAGAATATAGCAATCAGGGGTTGCTTAAGCTTTCGTTTCTCTTCTACTTTGTTTTACTTTGATCAAATTCATGTTGCTTTCTACAATAACCATCCTGATTATTACTTTACCTCTCTCCATTGTTTTCAAATAAAGTGCATCTTTCAAAATCACATAGGATCTAATTTTGTTCTAACCATCAGGAAAATGTAATTTTAGGTACCACCACTATTCTAAGAAACATTTTCAAACTATACTCATTCATGCAGTTTTAATCACCTTCACACCTATTTTGAGGGTAGTATCTTTTCACCATATCTCACAGGGTAAATATATATCCACTTTGCTCTCCTAGATACAGTTCCTTAAACTCCATCAAACTAGCCAGATAGTTTTACACTAGAGTGTACAAATTACCCCATGTTGGCAGATGTTTGTCACTTAGTAACTTCTTTCCAAGTTTTTTCCCCTCCCCTAAGCCTTCTTTCCAGCTTGCTTTGTTGTTTTAAAATATGCATGTCTCTCACTGGAATGCCAGTCACGAGTGCAAACTTTGTGTCCAACCTCCCACATGAAATGATCCTTTTAGAGGGAACTCGATATGTCTCAATCTGCACTTCACTCAAAGCCTTTGGGTACCGGCCACTCACTCACTGGTTCTGGCTCCAAAATAACTCAGCAGAAACAAGTTTCCAACTAAAAATCCCCTCGAATGTCTCCCAGGGAAGAAATATAGCTCCTATAATTAAAGGAGGCAACGGCCAGAGGGGGAATGCAGCCGGCAGACAAAAAAAAAAGTAAGAGCTTTATTTATTTGCTGATTGAACTTGGGTTGTCAGACCAACAGGTTTATCCACACTGGAAGTGCTGGAGGTTTGTACTATGCATATATAGGAGGGAGAAACGGGGAGAAAAGGAGAGGGAAGGGGAGGATGACATGGAATAGGAAGAATGAAAGAGACCAGGCCAACTTAGGGAGAGAGAGAACGATCTCTGTGGGACAATGTAGAGAAATATCCTAGCCCTGGATTTCAGCAAAAACTTGTATCTGAGGAATATGGGCTGGGAGCTCAGAGGTGATGAGGGGGTAATTATAGTAAACTTTTAAGTGTGGGTATCATCAATAAAAAGAGGACTCTGTTTTCCCCAGAAAAGTAATGTGACAGCAGGGAAATTATTAGCTGTTCTGTGTGTGGCAATTCGGTGTGTGTGGGGTGGAATTGTGGAGGGAGAATGGAGAGAAGGGGAAAAGTTCCAGGACTCAAAGCAAAAGTGTCAGGGAGCCAGGAGTCCTCCACCCTCCTTGGCAAAAGTTGCATATAGGAGGTATGGGTGTGAAATCTACTCTAGAAGACATTGTCATTGCACCTTATTTTAATTAGCTTTATCTATAAGAGTTGATTCTGGCATTAGAACCACTTTTAGGACTATTCAGCTTCCAGGATGCAGAACAACTCCCAACCTCTTGGACCACCCCCCAAAAGGCGGCAGGGATGGTTATAAGCTTCAAAACAGAAGAGGTACTCAGGCTGGGCAGCTCATTTTTATTAAAAAGGCAAAACTTTAGCACTGATGAAAAACACATGAATTTTTTTCTCCATCTCTCTGAAACAGTTACTCTCTTTTACTGATGTGAAGTGACGTCAGCGATGCCTGCCCTATCCCCTTGGAGAGAAGGCAGGGAGGAGGAGGGGATGGAAGGAGTGAGCTGGGAGGAAAAGCTAGAAAAAAAGAGAAAGAGGAACTGAGAGAAGGAAAAGGGGAGGTGGACAAGAATGAATTCCTACGTTTGGGGCCAAAATTCCACAAAGAGTAGGTAAAACAATGATTTAGAAGCCGGTGATTTGATAGGACACCTTTCCCTACTCTCACCCGATCTACATATTCTAACATACGGAAAGCTTACAGGCCCTGTGCACTTATAGAAGCCGATAATGCATTAGCTCTCAGCAATATTTACAGCACCACTTTTAATACACACCAGATGGTTCGCGACTGTGCTGCCTCAGCCAGCTCACTTCTCGATTTTACTCCGCGGCACTTTGTTGCAATTACGCTCCATGCTGAGACCAATTTTATTGGTGACCTATTTTTCATATTTGCAGCATTTTATGTTAAAAACCTCCTCTCTGGCCTTTTTGCAAAAGGGCAGCGCTCAGGAAGGGAGAGCTTAGGACAGCGGTGCTGTGGGGCTGTCTAGGTAGATATTAATATTTATCACGATGTTACATACCTCGGGTTTAAGTGAGTAAACCCTATAGACATAAGTACTTTGGTCATTATGTTTGTTCACTCACCCCCTGTTTGTCAGACCCCCACGGACTGTCTACACTGTGCGCTTGCCTCAGAGTCAATACATCGGGCCATAAATATTGTATTCCATTAATTATCACACCGCTGGCTGATCCTGAGCGCCGGCGTCCTCGAGCGACACGGGGCAAATGAGGACGCTTCCTGAGCATATTTCTAGCTGGGAACCCCGCTGAAATTACTGCGGAGCTTGGGAATTCCTAGAGCCTGAGCGCCTGGCTCAACCCGGGCTGGGCCTGGGGCCGGCGGCGGGGAAGGAGGGGCGGCGGGAGAAGGTCCGCCGCCAGGAGCGCTCGGTACCTGTTATCTTGCTATGCAGAAGGCCATAGGGAGAATCCCATTTGGCACGCCAAGAAAGGCTTTCAACTTTATCTCCCGCCATGTAAATATCCCCGAGTGCCCGACTGAGGGACTTTGTTTTGCACTGAACAATATAAATATCCTATTTGCTACAATGCAGGTGTTTCTCTCATTCCCTCTCTCTCTCTCTCTCCTCTTCCCTCCTTCCCACCCTCCCCACCTCTCTCTCACAGCGGCTTTTTATGTCCCCCTCCCTTGGTTAAAGCCCCCCACAGATGTTTACTTTATTGATATAACCTATACTATAGTTAGGCTGAGAATAATATGCCTCAACTAACAATCATTTAGCAAATAATAGAGGCGTTCTGGATGCTTTCCAACGTTACACATGTACTTGGTCATAAAATGATACGTGAAAAAATTAACATCTGCTTTCCTAAAATAAAGTGTGCCAAGTAGCTTTTTATGAATGCATTCCTCATTTTAAAAAGAAATATGGAGAGATAAACTGACACCCAGATGTAAAGCATATTTATAATGGTTTTAGGATTTAAAGGTAGCTATTCATCGCACAAGCCATTTAAAAACTGACGTTTTAAAAGCTGCTTAACCCTAGACATCTTTGAATCCTGAAGAGTTTTCCAAATTTTATTATTTAAAGAGGAATTTACTGTAATTTAATTGCATATCAAGGCAGAAGTATGTGAAAACCGGGCACTGCTGCCTCAGCTCAACAGAAATTCCAACTGGCCTTTTATTTACCTAATTTCTCAGCAAGGTTCCCAGGCCCTTAAGAAGGCAGAGCTGGAAAGTTTAGTTGGGCTCTTTTTTGTTGTTGTTTAATTCCACTATTAGGAAATGAGGCCTACCTTTGAATTATTTCATTAGGGTTTGGCCTTTTGGGGGAAGGGGTGGGAACCATAATCATTAGTGGCTTTTTATTATTTCTACAATAAATGGCTAGATTCTTTGTTGAATAAGCTGCTTGAATGTTTTGCAGATGTTCTACTTAGACCAAATCTGACCCCCTATTTCCTCCCGAATAAGTCTCTTAAACTCTCCCACCAGTCCAGTCCATTTGCTGGAGAGCATCCCCCCACACACACTAGCAAGTTTATAAGTACAGGACATATCCTTTTGAAATTTCCACCTAACTACACACACACACACACACACACACACAGACCCACACGTACACACATCATTTTACACTCACACTCCCACCCACTGAGCCTCTCTGGGCATGGCAAAAGATTAGAGAAAAAGAAGAGAGAGAAAGAGGAGAGGAGAGGAGGGAGAGAGGGAGGAGGGGTGGGAGAGGAGAGAGAGAGAGAGAGAGAGAGAGAGAGAGAGAGAAGGGGAAACTAGTGAGGTGGAATGGAAAGGAGGAGGGAAGTCAGCTCAGTGGTTACACTCCTGTGCGGAGGCGCGCCCTCCACTGGGCCCCTAGCCTTAGCCCTTTGTGCCTTTGGTTTGAAACACTGGAGGTGGCCCGGGTCCGTTTCCCTCAAAGAGCTGAGAATCTTGATTTGCCATGGTTGGGGCATCCTCCCAAAGTGTTTCGGGGACATCCAGTGAGCCCAGGCAAAGCGGAGGTAGCCAGGTCATCACCTTGGCGCAACCATCCGGCTGCAAGCCCCCAGCCGCTGCAGCCGCGCGTGGGGCTCGAGGGGCTTAACAAAGGGCTCCGCGGGGGCGCCGAGCGCGGCCACGTGACGGGCCCGAGCGCCGCGTCGCGGTCCCGTAGTGGGGAGGGGCGGCCAGCCCAGGATGCCGGGTGGCTTCTTGACATAAAAAGAACTGCCCTGCCTCGGGCGGGCAGCGCCGGGCTGCGCTCTGCCGGGATGGGAAGTACTTGTCGGGCTCCGCGTTGCAGACGCCGCACCTCTCATCTCACCAGCTCGTACTTGAAAAAGCACTCGGAAGAAACTGTGTGTGTGCGGGGAGGGCCGGGGCGGCCGGGCCGGCTGCGGGCGGCCGGGAGGAGGTGGGAGAAGCGGCTCCTTCTGAATGACAGGACCCCTTCGCCAAGGGCAAGCGCGGAGGGGGAGCGCCTGATATGAATAGGAGTATTTTTAGTGTTTCACAGTTACCTCCCCTCCCCCTTTTAGATATTTTTCTTTCCTTAAAATGTTTTCCCCTTTTCTTTCCTTTCTTTCTCTTTTTTTTTCTTTCCTTTTTGGTTAGATTTGAAGTATGCGAAAACATGTGTTGATTTGTTTTCAGGAAAGTGACCCCTTAACTTTAAAAGATCTTTGGGAAGTTGGAAAATTTATTGGAATATATTAACGTGTTTTGTGGACTCACTGAACAGAATGGACAAGGCAGTCGAGGAGTCAGGCTTTCAGAAGAAAATCTTTAAAGATGGTATGGTTATAGAGTAAAGAAAGTGAATATCTTAAAAAGTTCTTTCTCCTCCCAATAACAAAACCCATCACATGTTTACTTCTTACTAGGAAAGCTATACTGTTTGTCCTCATTTCCTCATTCAAAAGCCTCTAAATTGATATTAGATGCCTCTGTGAGAAACAGGATGGGAGAGCTAGTCTCACATAGGATTTTTTTAAAAGCCTGCTTTCATATAATTTGACCTTAGAAACACTTTTGTTATCTCCATTCTCAGCCCTAGTTTTTTTTTTTTAATTGAAGGATCATGGCTTAGAGAGGAGAAAACCTTGTAAAACAGATGTAAACCTACAGTACCAGTTGTTTGTTGTTGTTGTTGTTATCACGATTATGATGGATATTATGTCATCCCCTCCTTTTTGCACTTGATCTGATGAGAGAACTTTTTTAAAGAGTGTGAAATGAAGGACACAAAGACAATATACCAATGAAAAGAAGAAAGTGGCCCTTTTAACAGGAACCAAAGAAAACCCAAATGTAGATGAAGTGTACCGTAAAAGCTGCTTCAAAGTCCATCTTAATTCCCTTGGGCTCAGTCTTCATGAACATGTGATAATTGGGAGTTCTGCAGGGAGGTAAGGCAGCCACTGGGTGGGGAGTCACACTGATAAGATGCCCTGCCATGTAGTTCCAGATATATTTTAACTGAGAACTTGGAGTTATGACAGCACCCAGATTTGACTATCCCCATTTCAAATACTACCTGCCCATTATTTCCCCCCCCCCTTCCTTGGTTACTAGGGGAGCCTCATCCTCTGTCCCACCTCACCAGCCCCCAACACAGCAGGTTGTTATATACTGGGCCATATTCTAAGGTTTTAACTATTATTTTGTGATCAACTCTGTTTAATTTTAAAATTTATTTTTGGACCACAGTCTTTTTGAATCACAGAAGTCCCCACAAGTAACACAGCAATAAATCTGAACAAAAATAAGACAGATTTCCTCATCGATGTGTAATAAAGTTAAAGGACATTGTTTTGTCAGACAAGTGCTAAGTAGAAAATAAATCTCAGAGTCTGGGGAAACAAAACGGAGCGCTGCTGGCATGTGTGTAAATTTACTTTTAAAAGCAATAAATCAATGTTAAATTAAACAGCTGGGTACCCTGTCTAGGAGAAGATTCCATGTTTTAGAAGACCTTGATGGGAGAAATGTGCTATTTAACAAGACACACTCATACACCCGAAGTTAAATTTTTATTGCAATTCAAAAGCATGACTGACCTGGGAACTTTTCCTCTGAACTTCAGACAGGAAGAGGGGAAGGAGGAGAGCGAGAATTTTATCTACTGGACATCCTCAGGCTTTTGCGGTTGTTTCCAGGCACAGGGAGACGAGGCTTTGTAAAAGTGTTTTGGATGTTTTTCTAAATTGTCAGTTAAGCTCTGCAGTCCTCTGTTTATTGGCTAAGGTTTGTTGGGTGGGTTGTGATTTTCGTTGGATTTTTTTCTGTAAATACTATTACCTGTGACGATATTTCAATGAGCAAATTGAGTATATTCTTAAGTTCTTCATTTATTCTTGATGTGGTTGTTTTGGACAGTAAATAACATGGTAGAAAAACAACGAGAAATGTTATTTCATATGCACTATACTACTCCCATTGAGAAGCAAATCTGAGATTGTGTAGCATTTAAAGCTCAACTGGAATATTTTAATATTTTAAAATTTTGCTGTTTTTTTTAAATAAAATTCTTAACTGGGAAAAATTGTGGGAGATGAGGGCAGAGGAGGGAAACAGAACAATAGAAAACCCAAGCTCTGGCTCTGTCTAAAAACAATGTGAATCAATAAGCTATACAGAGGCAATATTCAATAGTGAGAAATTAGGAGTTGTTTAAGACTTACACATAGATACACTGGATTTTTGCAGCTTTAGAATGATATTCCAACAAGTTATACTCCATGCTTTTATAATTATGTCATTGTATAATCTAATGTCATATATATCTAAAAAATAAAAATGGAAAAAATAAAATGAAATTCCAGTAAGATTTAATAGTTCTTTAGAAAACAGACATATTATTGAGATGAACTTTCTTATTCTTTTGAATTAAGATTGACTGATTTAAAAGAAAGATATGGGACTGTTGCCTATAGAGAAAGCAGATTATTCTTTACTTTCTTCAAAACAAAATCCAGAAGCTCTATTTTGTAGTTATATTTTTAGCCTCATTCCAAAGAATATTCATGTAATTAGGTAACATCATTAAAACTTTAAAAATGGAAGAAGTGTTGTTTCCCGTCTTGAGCTACAAACTAACAGCCATATTTGGCAGCATCCTAGCTACCTTTGACTTTCTTTCAGCCAAAAGAAGACCAGGTTGCCTGGAGAAGAATAAAGTTATACTATTTATATTTAGGAGGCAGCACTCACTTACCATGTCCATTCTTGGCTTATTAAGTAAATCTGTGTTTTATGCCACTCAAAGATAGCGCAGATTGCCTGTTGGGAGCGGTCTGGGCAACCTTATAAACTCAGAATGACTTCTCAAACCCTGCTAGCTTTCCCCGGCAATGCACTTCCTCTGTGCTGAAGCCCTGGAAGTTATTTCAACCCAAGGTGAGCTTTCCAGTCACTGTTCTTTGTCCTCATCTGGATAGGAGGTGCAGAACTGTTAGTACACTAGGCTGATTTTGGGGAGAAGCGAGGCAGAAGTTGGAGAGGATGCCTGTTCTAATTAAAGACGATAAGCAATCCTGCGAGATGCTGTCCTTTAGCCTTAACTAGAGGGAGGAACGGTCCTTCTCACCTTAGTAATGAAGTTTGTTTGAATTGGCCTTTGGGGCTAAAAGCAGGAACTTGCAGGTAGCACTGGGCTTAGGTGAGGAGGTCTGGTGGTTAAATCCCAGCAAGTGCATCTTTAAGTCCCGATTTGCCTCCCTGTCCCCTGGTCTCTCTGTGCTCAGTGCTTGACTCAGGCACACTTTGATTCTAACTTTGCTTGCTAGATGGCGCTCGGTGTCTCAGGACCTTCCATTTCAGAATTAAAGTGGCTTTTTAGCACGGTTGTTTTGAACTAGTGGGCATTTGATTAGCACACTACCGGAAATTTCATTGCCCTTGTTTTTTATTTGACTAAGGTAGCATCCAGAGGGGAGCTGTCCATCTTAATCAATATAATAATAAAATTTAGGGAATGATAAAATTTAGGGCACATTTATGGCTCACTCGTTTTGATGCATTCAAAAGGCACCTTAACTTTTTCTCCAGAAATCTGAATGAAGTTTTCAGAAAAAAGATAAATCAGCAGGTCCAAACGGTTATTTACAATCCTGGAGGTTTACCACCAGTGTCCACCACCCACCCCTACCACTAGTCCGCTTTCCTATTTCAGGATGAATTGACTGATCTTAAGGAAATTATTACTTTCATTTGTCATTATGGGATATTATTAATTGATTTAAAGAGTGTTGTGATTTATCTAAAGACCAAATATTAAAAATTTATGTCTATGCTTTAATAGTTCAATAAAAGTCACCACAAAGCTTGTTTAACATGAAGGGTGATTTGTGAATTCTAATGTGCATTTATTTTAACCACTAAATGATTCTCTTCAGATAGTTAAAACACTTTTCCTTTAACTCCTTTGTGTTGAAACACAAAGAAAGAAAATCAATAGTTCTAAGTTTTTGATGGAAAAAATTAAGATGAGCCAAAAGGACCTGAACATTGTTTTGTCGAATGAAGATGTCATTTTCACAGCACACACTGGTCTCAAACCATTGTCCTTTAGAGAAAGGGTTGCAGGTGAGGGAAGGCAATGGTTGCAAAAAAAAGAAAGGAATTTCTTTATAGTCATTTTAACAACACTTTCACAGAGGAGAGTTAAACTTGTTAGCTGCTTTTATGATTTTGGGAACTGATTGTATAGAAATGTTCCACCTTTGGGAACATTCAGAGCTGGGTGGCTTGAAAACCTTTTGTCAAATCTTGGCTGTTTTGGTGAAGAATCCCGCAAAGTTTCTCTCTAGGTGTTAAGCTGAAACTAGCAGGCGCTGAAAACCTAAAGAGGAAAATTTACAACTTGATCAGCCCCAGCCACACACCCAAAAACCTGCTACTGGTGCAAACATATGTTTCAGATTAAGTTAAGCAAATGGCTCTCGGGTTTTTTCTTTTCCCCCAGGGTTGAAAGTTGATCACGAAAATTCAAATTTAAATGTGTTGTGCTTCCAGTGGATCACCAGATTCTCAAATGCTTACAAATTCCCCCAAACATTTATTTGAGAGAGTTCATATATTTTACTGCCTTCTTGAGGTCCTAGCTTAGAATCTCCTAGGAATTGAATCCAGTTAGGTATTACTTTCCTGGAATACATGCAGCTTTAAAAGTTGGCTAACCTGAAAACTGGGGTGCATTCTTTTTGCTAATGTTAAAGTACTAGATAACCAAAATGTAGCTCAGTTGTTCTAATGGTTTGCCTCCTTCTTTGTACACCTAGTAAATTTAAAGGGCAGATATTAAACTGCAGAATTTATTTTAAAGTTCCTTTAAAGTTTCATTCACTGGAGGAGTAGGTGATTTTTTTTCACAGCATGAGACAAAATAAAGAAGTGTTACCAAAGCCTTTAATTATGTCAGAAAAGACTGAAATCATGGTGTTTCTTTTAATGGGGGTAACTGTCTTTTCCAACCTCCCTGTGGTCATCCAGCTTGTCCCAACTCAATTATTTGAGGACCAGTTTGGCTACTAAGATGTCTGATAAAGAAATTTAGAGTTAACTCTGCATTCTCCAAGATAGCTCCCTGGGCAAGTTGCAGAGGAGAAAGCCAGGCGTTCAGACACCTCTGGTACTTTCTTCTTTCTGCAAGCGCATTCAGGGGGAGCATATTCAATCTACCATTCTGCAGAATTTAACGAATATTGCCATTGTTGAAATTTGGTAATTGTGGTTTATACCTTTCCCTTGGCAAATGTTTTGAAATTACTGATTTCCAAGAGACCAAATAAGGAAGCCTGTTCTTTTATAACGTATGAAGTACACACTTTTCTTTAACTAAATAGGCAGTGTGTATTTGACATTGACAAATGGACAAGAGACAAGGAAACTTACTTTTAAAGAAAAATGGATAGAATAGCAGCAATTTTATGGAAGAGTAGAGTTGGAATTAAAAAGAAAAGCTTGGATAATAATTTTTTAAAAGATTGTCTATGTTTTAGGATGGTTTAAGTCTCATGGGACAAATTCAGGTAGTTGAGAAAACTGGAGAAACTCTTCTTAAGAGATATCTGATCAGTATACTTAATTTTTTGACTTAGTATATGGAAAGTGAGCATCTCATGCTTCTTTTCTTAACTTTTCCCTGGCAAAACTGGTCCTGAAATACCAACTCAGGTCTAGCAGTTTTTGACTTAAAATAATCTAGAAAAGTCATTCTGAAACTGGATCGGGAATACACTTTTCTTTCAAGTAATACATTCCTGATTATTTAAATAAAGGTTTTAACTACTGCCCCCCTCCCCATTAAGGGCAATTTCCTGTGAGGGAAAGAGATCTCCCAAAACCCAGATTGAGAACAAAGACTAGGTGCCCAGGAGTTCAATGAATGCTCTCTATTCCAATATGCACAACTCTTCCTGCTCAGGATAAAGGATGACCCTGCACTCACACATCCTTTACTGCACCTGATTCCCTTTCCTTGCTCTTGAACCACAGGCTAGAATTAAATATTTTATTTATTTAAAAAATTGGAAGCTCAGTTTTATGGAATGAGCTCCTGAAAAAAAAAAAAAAAAGACACTGACCAAACACATGCCAACATATGGAGATATTTAAGCTGCGGGTTCAGAGAGTGGGAGGTACACCCTAGACTAGAATGTGACCGTCTCCAAGTCACTATTATTCAACAGGTCCCCTTTGCAACCTTGCACACTTCAGCTGCCAAATTGCATTAGCCAAGGTGAGTTTCCCCTACTTTTCCTAGGAGAGTCCTACCACTCTATTAAATAGCTCCCGGCATGGCCAAATTTCTCTAGTAGCATGGACCTTTCTTAATATTTGGACAAAACGACTCTTGATGCTGAAAGAATGACCAAACCATGAGGGAAAATTATCTTAGGGGAGAAAGAACTCGGCAGTAATTTTGCAGACTAGGAAAGGGCCAAAAGTTTGTGTAAGCGGTGCTGTATGAGAAAACATGTTTATGGCTGTTCTAAGAAAACAAATTAAATCGTTAACCAGTGAAAGATTTAATTAAATATTTGTTTGCTTTAAGGGAAAGAAAAATAGTGCTTTGAGGCTAAATTGCTGCTAAACGGAGAAACTGAAAAAGTTCACTGTAATACCATGCGAAATAGAAAATAGTTTTATCCTGAAATGTATCACAGTACATGCATGTTACTATACAAAATCAGTTTTGAAATCGGTTAGTCAAGGACATCTTACTAACCCTTAAGAAATCAAGGCCTTCCCCTTTTCACTACTCTTTACTCTTTCCAGAAAAGTTCGGATTAAGTTGGTTTGAAGCTATTTTTGTATAATCAATCTTTCATAGAAATTTGGTTGTGACTGTCTCACCTGTTGTAAACTTAATATTTTCGACCCCAAAGTGGATTCCAGAGAGTGGATGGCTAGAACAGGATCCTGGTAGGAGAGCAGCAATTTCACTTAAAGCCCAACAAATGAGGTGATTTTTCAATACAGCAAGGTGCAATTCGAAATCTTTAAAAACTAGTCTTGTCTCAGAAGTGGCGATTTCAATGTTGCTAGGGAGACCACGCAAAGGAAAAGATACCACACAGAAGTGATCTTCCTTTATTGTACTTTGCTTAACGCGACAATAAAGGAGAAAGCCAAACTGGGAGATGTGGAGTTGAGGTCTGCAAAGAAGAAGAGGCGGTGGGTACTGAGCTATTCGCGCCACCTTTTTGGTGCTGTCAAGTGAGTTGCTGTCAGGCTTTTTAGCGCGCGGCCGCGGGGCGCCTGCAGCGGAGCCGCCTCTCTCGGGCGGTAATTAGCCAGTGCCCGGGCACATCCGAGCTAGCCCGACAGCTCCAGCCACCGACAGAGCCGTGGCACCAAGGGTCGGGTAGGTCTGGACTTACATCTTCTGGAACGAAGATCTGTGGCGACTGAGATCACGAGTCTGGGGAGAATGTGCTCCTAGTAAAGAAACCAGAGTCCGCAGATCTGGACAGCTAAGGGGTGGTGGTGAAAAGTTTGTTGAAGAAAAGTTAGGGTTAGGGGAGGGAAGACCCTTACCAGTGAAATGACTGAGAGCGGCGCTGCTTTCAGGGTAGGCTTAGATTCAAATTCAGGGAGACACGCAGGCAAAAGATGTGTCAACTCTGAGCGCTCTGATTAACACCCGGCATGGAGCAAGCAAGACTCTCCAACCACAAACTGCATAATCTTTAAACCTACTGTCGTTTCGGGCTCGGATCCTAAGATTTCAGGAGCCAATTTCCTAAGTGGGGGAGTGGTCGCAGGGAGAAATTTGGCGAGGCCGGAACTTTGGGGTTCTAGCCAAGGGGAGAGCGAAGGGGGCGCGCTGGGCGCTGTCCATGGTGCTGGGAAGAGCGCGGCTTCATTTCTCTGTTCCCAAGAGAAGCTCAGGTGTGAAATGCGGAACCGGACACCAACTCAAGCGGCTACGATTTTTTTTTCTTCTCCCCGCAAAAGTGGAAATAACGAATGTAGCTGTATAATTTAAACAGTACTCTAGGAGGGTTCTGCTCTTTCTCGTTATTACCTTAGTTAAACAGCAATGTTAACTGATGATCATAGGGTAGTTTCCTCCTTAAACTGTTCCATATTTCAAAGTAATGTAATCAGCAATCGCTGATTTACAATATAAAAAGGAAGGAGGAAAGAAAAATGTTTTGAGACTTTAAACGTACCCCAAAACAATTAGCTATTTCTAGATTTGATAGGAAATAAAAGCAGTGACTTAACCTGCTAGATAACATGAATTTATTGAGCAAGTTATGATTATATATTGTATATTATATATTGAATTTCACCTTAATAATTCTCTAAATTCCACACTTGCCACATGCTATAGTTGTATATCTACCACCAAGAGTGAAATAAGCCATTTATCTATTGTAGTGTGTGTGTATAAATTAGAAATGTCTACTATTTCATCACAAGTTCTAAAACAGCACTCTAACAAGTGCATTAAAAAACTCCACACATTTGATATTTTAAAAGATTGGTGACCAGAAAGAAAAGAAGATACAGATAAAAAATATTATCTGTTAGAATATGGAACTACAGAGAAACATAATGTACCTAGTAAGTACTCACATTTTTGTGAAACACACACATATACACATGTCATGTGACAAACAAGTAGACTATTAACTATGGTCAACCCAGAAATGCAAAAAACAGGAAGAGTTGATATTAACTGTTTTAATCATGGAAATCATACTTAGCCCTAGCAATTTGAATCCATGTGACAATGAAGAAAGAAGAGGACTTGAATTCAAACAGCTGACACAATGATCAGCAGGAACTGACAGCATTTCATTTGATATTTGATATCAAGCACTAGATCAATATTTGTGAGATCAATGCAATTTTAATGGTTTTCTTTCAAAACTGTATGAAAGCCAAATTGTGACACTCTGTGCTAGGGTTATTTTTGAGCTGGTTATTCCAGGGGATGATATTAAGTAATTTATTGAAGCAAAAGAAAAAAAAACAACCACAACAAACCATCAATATTTCTTTAGTTGATAAATCCTGATTATCCAAGTATCCAGAGAGGTGTGAACATTTATTGGAAAAAAGCCATTTATTTCACTTTGGTTTTAAAAAGGGAGACAGAAATAAACGTTTGAAAATCCTTTGGAGGTACTTGAAGATGAACTGGATCACACACCCTTTTCAGAAACAATAGGATTAGGCAGTCAGTCATTCAACAAAAAGAAATGAAAATGATAAAAGGGAGACCTGGGCCTTTTAGGTATAGGGTCAGTCCCCTCATCTATGGAATTCAGTGGGAAATAACAGATTTTTCTGCATTCCTGGCATAGTAGAAACTGAGTCCTTTCTTATACTCCGAGCAATATTCCCACAAAGGTCAAATTGAGGGGAAAAGTAAACAGGAATAAATATTATCTACTATTTTCCTTAGCAGAGTTTATACCTTTATAAATAAGATGCAGTCCATCTCAGAAACAGTTTCTAAACTTATAGTAATGTTTGGACTCATTTGCTTATCAACTCATTCTGATAATGATGCTGAACTTGGGATTTATCTTTTTTTTTTTTTTTTTTACAGATTCAATTTTGAGGAACTTTCACCTAGAGGAATCCAAGACCCTCAGTCCCAACAGCAATTTCTGGGCAGGTAGAAGATGGGGGAGAGTGTCAGAGGGCATGTAACCAGGTGATCATTTCATTAGTAACAGTAACAAAGGTGATATATGGTGATTCTGGACAGTGTTCCTGACCAGTGAAGGTTTTTATAGATTATAAAACCAAGAAAATGCCTTTAATTTGTAATTCAACTTTAATTAAAAACTTTGGAGAAATTGTTTTCCTTTTCACTTCAAATAATAGGATCATTTTAGGAATTTTCTATTGCCTAATCTCAAAGACTTCTCATCATTTTTGGACAGGGAATAAAATACTTCAAAACTATGTACTTGTTAAATATTTTCCTCAAATGTTTCTTTTTTCCTGATGTTTTGCTGGATGACAGTAAATTGCCTGATGAAGAAACTGCCCAATCCATTCAAATAAAAGGCATTGCCTTATATGCTCTAAATCCTTCTGCAGAATTAAATCATGCACCTTACAGTATACTCCTCAAGAATGCAGTTAAGACATACTTTCCAGGATTTTCATAACTCCATAAAAAGTCACTATCTGTATATGTCTCTATTGTATTTCAAATTTGGCAGATTACCTACAAACTAAAGACATCAACAGTCTAAACCAATTTTTTTCTTTAATGAAACAAAGCCAACCTTACATACAAATAGAACTTAGATACAAATAAAGAGTATTTTAGATGTAAATGAGTTTGAGACATTTAAAAATATTCATTACAATGCCTTGCAGATTTAGAACATGATTTATTTAACAGAAAATGTTTACAAATATTCATGGTGACCAACATATACTGAGCACCTACTGTGTTACAAGCACCGAGTAGACATACCATACACATAACTGTATATGCTGTCTTTACATTTCAGGTGGAGTACACAGGAATGGGTGTCTGTATCCCATGGATGGATACTTATATGTGTGAGACGTACACATATAGGTGCATATAGACATATTTTTATTAAGTGTTTAAAAAAACCCTGAGCTATTTTAAAGAAGAAAGCAAACTTTTTAGTGATGATTATTTAGCCTTCCATTTTGGCTAATCAGAATTTGATCAATAACTTTTCCTTACAGCATGAAGGACAGTATTTAAATATAAAAGTTTAGCGCACCAAAAATGCTGCTCTTAGGCCACTTTGAAGCAATGCTAGTGAGTCTACGATCCAGATCTACATGTTAATCTCTAGTTTTGCCTTCAAACAGAATTCAGTTACAAAGAACTTGGAAAGATTTTGAATCTATTCAGGAGAGGAAAACTCTTTAATTTTCTGAGGAGTAAAAACTCCCCAAGAAACTTCATATAGCTTCTTAGATTTTTGCTTAGCATACGTGATAAAACATTGATTGTTGCAGTTTGGTGACCCATGAAATTTGGGGGTTAGTTTTCTCTTCAGACCAGAGCATATAATTATGCAAATAAAGAGCTGTCACTGATCTAGTGAAATACTCACAAACACATGCACTCTGAAATTGGACAGAAAAGTGAAAATGGTTGGTGATGTGATGGTGCCATGGTTTGTTTTCCTGCCAAGTTTCTATCCAAGTTCATTATTCAAATTGTAAACTTTAAAAAGAGACATATCATTCTTGGGGTGTTGGTTGTCTTTTCATTTGAGATTCTTTGTATTGGTACTGCAGGCTGGCCACAACGTACAGTTCAACATTATTTTACCTATGATGGTTTTCCATTTTATACAGTGTAATAGCCAAAGAAGAAAAAGCTGAATGATCTGGAAAAAAAAAAAGCACAGGACATCTCTAGATAGTCTCTCTAGAAACATCTTTCATGTGTTTTAAACAGAACTCAATAACAATGGTACAAAGAATATAGTGAAAGGTCTTCCACAAATCTCAAAGCAAAGGGCTTTGAAAAGTTCTCTGGAAGGTCTCATGGATTAATAGCTAAATTTCCATTTTGAAGCTTTTTACAATCAAGGGGAAAATACTGGTCATTCTGTGACCAGTATTCACTTAATGGTCAAACTTAAATGTTCCCTTAATGGTCAAACTTTTAGGATGACTTGTACTGTCCAGCATTTCTTTAACCTGTGTGGTTCATTTCCAGTTATTACTCCTATAAATCCTTTGTTCTAAGAATTACGTGAAGTTCTTCAACCTAATATGCATGTTGGCATTGAGGTCTTCCAATTCCAAGGTTAACATTGTGCAGGCTGTTGCATAATTTTAGATGTCATGGAGAGTTCCACTGATGAAATCTGAGAAGGCTCATGTCAGACCACTGACTGCTAAAGACATCACTACATGAAAGATCAGTGGTGTGAAACTTTAAAAACATCGATCCAAATGAATCAATTAAATCAACATTCATCCTTCCTAAGTGTGAGGTTTAAAACTATCATTGTTGCTTTTTTTTTAACCCTAGATTTCGAGATAAATGCTGGAATGCTTTGATGACTGCTTCTATTCTTGAATCTCTGCTAATCGACTTTGTGCTATTTCCCTCTTTTCAACATCTTCCACTTGGTGTACATTCTTTACTTTAGTACAGTGCATGACAGTTGCAATGCTTTAAATCGAAAACCGCCTAACAAAGCTGATGCTTTAGGTAGGGTAGCTTTAAGCTCTGTGAAGTGTTGATTAAAAACCCTTTCCCAGACTCAAACTGATCTTTTTGGAGATTAATAGAATATTAGATAAAAGGAAGATGAACAATTCAAGAGACTCCCACTCAGTTATTCTATACAAGGAAGGAAGGAAAGTATTCAATTTTTGAAAGAGAGTACCTCCTGGAGTCTTTTATTTTGTATTATTACAGGCCCTAATAAGTAATCATAAAATCACCATTATCCTCCCTCCTTGCCATCCATATTTCAAACATGAGACTATCTCACATTTATTTAAAGACATTTCCCCCCACAGAGTCATGGGGAAAGTTTTTGAGAAATTTTCACACTTGCTGTACTACTAATCTTTCTTAAATGAATTAGGAGTACAGCCATCAACAGGAACCTATTAGCTTACAGTAAAAGCAATGATCATAACAAGATACACATGTGTTTGGATTGGAATTACACAAAATCCAGAGAAATGTGAAATAAATTCTAACTTATTAGTAGTGATAACATAGTTAATGCATCTTGTCACCCACAATTTCTAAAAGGAGTTACAAAATTTTAAGGAAAGAGTGGCTGTAAAATAAATGTAAACAAGATAGTTTCAGATTGGACACAGTATATCAAGGATCCATGTATAGGGTTTTGAAAGCACTTTAATCTCCCCAGACTCCCTTTGGAAAATCCATTGATTTATAGTATATTAAAATTTATTTTATAAAATAATAGCTTGATGATGATTATTCAAATTTTCTTGATAAAGACATTTAGATAGTAAAAATAAATGACTTAAAAATGTTACTTTTATGAAGAGTGCTAGCCAAAACTAGTGACTCAATTGAAGTTAGGATATGACCTTAGAGCAAGAATAACAGTAAAAATAAGTTACTATGATGCTTAAAATATTGATGAATGCTGTTCCATCATTCCTTTTATATTTCAGCTTTAAAAACCTCAATACAGCTGGTGAATAAAGGAACTCTGAGCAAGAATAATACACTGCTGCTTTGTTGGGAAAACTTTTTATTTAAAAACGATAAACAGAAATATATAGAAAATGCCTGTGCTTTAATTTTTTTCGACATATAAACAAGATTGCAATCTAGGTTGAAGCACAAGGCAGAAATATGAGAAAAGAACAATTATTACAAAGTAGATGGTTTCCCTTTCAAATATGCATGAAGAGTTTTAATGAGTGCATGGTGAGTTACTTCAGAAAGTTCCAACACTTATGTGGCTTTTCAGTTTTGACCAGACTATTTTGAATCTTAGATCTATCAATAACTCCTTTTCCATTACACTTGCTCTACGAACTAAATATATAATTAAAATAAAAAACCCCGTATATCTTAACTTTAAACCTCCGTTCACCTAAAAAACCAAAGACCACCAAAATAGAAGATCAGAACAGAAATTCTGTTAACTTTGGCTACCCTTAAGCAGGCGGCTACTACCAGCTGCTGTTACTCCAGGAAAATTGAGGTGAACAGCATTATTACATTTATACCAAGAGACCCATAATCAACAGGTTAAAAAAATCCTACATTACAAGGAATCTGATCAGTAATCAGTTGGTGGTCTGGAATGGTTTGCTTAGCTCTCTCTGGGTCCCCACAGCTCAGATCCACAAGTAGAAATTACATTTACACAACTAAAGTTTGCAAATAACTCTATAGATAGAGGCTTTACAATCCAGTAGTTTTAAAGTATTAAAGTCAATTAAACAGTGATTTTTCTCTAGTTACAAGTAAAGGTTTTAAAAAGAGTTCAGAAAACTGGAGAAAAGGAATAAGTCTTTTGGTTTATAAACTGAGCATATTTACTTTGCTTTCATTGAGCTGCAAATTTAGCATTCCGCAAGTGTTGGGTTTTTTTTAAATGCTACAAAATTAGTTTCTTGTGAACATTTTCATGTACTGAAAACACTACACAATTTGTAACACTTGGAAAAATATAATTCAATTCACATCAATTCTCAAATCCTCTCACTGGAAGATACCATTATTTTATAGTCTACCATTGTTTCTAAGTTAGGAAAGATCAGATAAAAAAGGGTTATTACTACAGACCAATGTGCTTGACATTGTTGGGATTACACATTTTAAACCATCCAGAAGTTGGATAAAATGCCATTTTTATTTTTCCTCTTATGTTGTTTCTGCTTTAATACCATCAAAAGATACAGTTATGACCACTGAAAAAGATCACTTTAGTTTGCCATCATTGAAACTATAGAACTAATGAATGTGCTTGTATTCCAAACACAGCATGAGATATTATTGGTTTTAAAACTTGCTGAAATTGATACATAATACAAAAACATTTATCCATGAGGTGACTGAGTTCAGGTTATTTTTCTGAGGCAAAGAGTTCTAAGTCCTCTTGGTGCATTTTATCATGTCCTCAAATAAGGCAGGCATATTAATTGTTGCATATGCTTTTAAAAAGATGAAAAATATTAAATTCAGAACCTCAACTACTACAATCTTCACCAGATAGTTAAATTCTTCAGGAAATTAAAAATTGATGTTAAATTTTAATAATTTGAAAGTCAGCAAAATCTTATTTTCTCTTGTATTTCAGTGTTAGCCAATCTTAACTTTATTAAAATACTTAATTGCTAAAACTGTAGGATAAAATCCTACAGAGGAGGTGGAGTACTAAAAATTATGGTATTGGGCTGAGAGGAGTAAATCTTTCACACCAAGTCTCTTCATTGGAGAACAAAACAGAAAGAATCATTTTAGCTTTACTTAGCCTTTCAGAAGAGAAAGGCTCCAGAGTTTCATTTTCCTGATGATAATAAAAAATTCTAACTGTAAAAGGGCCTAGCTCAGGAAAGCTCAAGGTAGACCACTCTAGTAAGGATTAACAACAACAACAAAGACAATCACCACTACCACCACCTTTCTCCACAGAGAGATTTAACAGCAAAACTTAAGTGTGGCGTTCAAATCACAATGCCACTCAATACGCATTACATATTTAAAAAGTAAAGTCAATTCTAATGATAAATTGGGAAATTCTATTGCAAGTTAGATCTTTCACACCTGTCTAAAAGATCTGCTCATTATGTTTTGGTTTCAGCAGTCTCTTCTGAAATTAGTGACTTGTGTAAAGTCTCACATTCAATTTGCAAGGATTTTCAGCAATAAAGTGGATTCGGTACTTTTAATAGATTTTTTTTAATGCAAAGGTTTTCTTGTCTCGAAATGAAAATAGACCGTTAGGAAGAGAACAATTTGCTCTCCCAGAACTACATGGTACATCATGGCATTCATGTTCTGAATTTAAATCTGGCAATGGGGGGCACTTTCTAAGAGTGGGGGCATAATATGCTCTCGGGAAAAAAAACTTAGTTAAAATGAAAGTTTGAAGTCTAAAATAAAAGCTTGCTCCTCTCAGAGGGGGAAAATGGACATGATTAGGGGGTGGGCGAGAGAGGGAAGCAGCGGCTGCGCTGCAGCGGGCGGTAGGACCGCGCAGACGCCGCTCGCCCCGCCGCGCTGGCGCGGGCTCCGTCTGGGCAATTAGAGCCGCGCCGACCGCGCCGGGCCGGGCGCTGTCAGCCTTAATCTGCGCTCTGACGGGCAGCGCGAAGCCCAACTCAGCCCGCAGGAAGCACGACCAGTGAACCCATATTGCTTTGACAGTTGCACTCATCTAGAAATAATGCAAAACGCTATTTAGATGTATATATCACGACCCTGTGCTCTAGGAAGAAAACAATCTAATGAGGGGCTGGGAGTGTGCTCGCCGGCAGCAAGCAGTTAGGCGCCGAGTGGAAGCGCGCTCCAGAGTGGGCCCTCGGCGTCCCCTCCCCCGTCTCGCTCGCTCTCCTCCTACAGCTCTTCGTGCTTTATTCGGTGGGAGCGTCGCGTCAGAGTCGGCTTGAGGGAACTGGTCTTTGCCTCCGAGGCTTCGGTAAAGAATTTGAAAATAGACGGGAAGCTCTTCCAGGAAGTTAGCTCGTGACGGTCGGTGCCTGCAGAAAAACACAGGTTCCGTTACCAAGTGGCCTCGCCCGCGGCTGGGAGCAGGTGGGGCGCGACCGCCCTGCAGAACCGAGGCACCGGGGGGGCTCTCCGCGCGCAAGTCCAGCCCGAGTCCCGCGCGGCCGCCCCCGGGGCCAGCTCCCCGCAGCCCTCGGAGCCCCGGGCCGCGCTTGCCCCCGCCCCTGCGCCGCCCCCTTGCGGGCGCGCTTCTCGAGCTGGCGACGCTGGGGAGGCGCGGCAGCATCCGGGCGTGGCCGCGCAGGAACGTACCTCTACCTGGGGGCTCACTCGGCCCCACCCCAGGGCTCAGAGGGACGCGCACTTCCGCTAAGTCCCCTGGGTGCGAAGTCCCAGGGGCCTACGGCCGACTGCAATCCCCAGTCCCCAGTCTGGACCGTGAACACGGTCCGGTCTTGCCCAGTGGGTCGCCCGAGGCGAGGCGAGGCGCGTCCGGGAGCTCGGGGCTCGAGTCCCTCGGGGCCAGTCGAGGAGCTCGGCTGGAAGGACCACTCCCTCTCCTACCTGGAAGCCACAGAGTTCCTCGGGCTCCTCCGGGTGCACCGGCACTGGTGTCCCCTGCGGGCGGGATTTCGCTTCCACACCCGCCCCAGAGCACCCAAGCATCTTTGCTTTCCAAGGGGGAAAATGGGGGCGGGGGATTTTTCTTGCCTCTCCCAGAAGCTGTGAATTATTAGATATGGTTGTCTCAGTGAGGTCACAGGGACCAAAATGATCTGGGATGTGTAATAAAGGACAAGATTCAAAAGAAGCCCCAAGTATCATAGTGGGTGACATCTTTTTATGGTTTTAAGAGGTAGTTTTAGAAAAACTTAAAAAATGTTTCAAAGCAGTAACTACTAAAACAGCATTTAGGCTTCCTGTTTTGTCAGGAGGAAATCAGAAAACAGGTTAGTTATCAATTTACAGGGTTTTTTTTTTTATCTTACTACAACATCTTTCTATGACTTTAATATTAATGTACACTGCTTTTCAAATCAAATGTACCTTCAGTTTGACACAAGTAGCAAATAATACTGATGTAGATATGAAAATATATGAGGCAATACATTAACCTGTTTTTGACTACTTGTGAAGGCTCATACCATTTAACTTATATCTTGATAACTGAACAATTTTTTAAATTTCAAAAATAATTGCAAAGACTCTCCCATAGAAAGGAGTGAATAGCTTTGAAACAGTTGAAATCTTTTCTTAGATCACTCAATTATGCAGAGATATTGCTTGGAAGTCTCCAAATTCAGGGCCTCTGTCTGATACTTTAACATTGTTAATGATAATTCTTTGGTCTGTAATAGTAGGTCATTGCTATGGTTACTCTACAATGGTGCAACACTTTGCTTTCCCCTTCAGCTATTCGCTGAGACCTGGTAACCACATTTGTTGCTTAGCAACAGTTTTGTGACAGTATCACAATCTGGGAGTTACAACAATAAGGATGCTATGGCTGCAGTCATAGGCCAGAGAGTAGGAAGCTACAGTCTGTGCATGTGACTTAGCTGTGGGAACTGGCCTTACCAGAGAACTCCTCTCTTCATAGATGCCCTCAAAGGGATGTTCTCATCTTATTCTCCTTGGCAGACTGGCCTTATGAACCTGCATTTGGAACTAAGATCCAATACTGAAGTCATACCCTTGAGAAATATCCCCTAACACTACTTGTATTCAGACTGAAAAATGAGGTCATTTCTCTATTTGCTTACCCATTTCAGGCACAATTCAATGTTATTCAATGAAAGGGAGGGAGACTGTAGGTTTATCCTGGCAAATCTTAAAGTGCCTAACAGAATTCTGACAATTCTTAATAGAATTCTTAGGAGAAAATTATATATATATGCTTAAATGCATCAATCGGTATATAAACTTACAAGTTCTTTTAAACATATATTATTATTTTATATCATTTATTCAAATGATATATATATCTGGGTAGGTTCATGAAAAATCTTTCTCTATTTCTATAGTATCTGCAACCCTAGTTTTAGTTCAATAACAACTACTAAATTGCATGTATGATAAAAAATTTTAAAGGCAGTCATATTTCTTCCCTTGGAAAGGTCATTCTCAGACATACAGTACATGGCAACACTCATCCCCAAATACATACACACACATGCACACACAGAAGAAAGAAAAAAGAAAAGGAAAGAAGAAACCACATTGTTTCTTTTCCTACCTATTTCCCAAGCTTTCTGCCACTCTTGGCATTGCCTTCATAGTGATCACTTTTACACCTACTAGTGTTACCAAGGCTATGATCAATTTGTAAGCTTTCTCGGGGAACTCCTCTCATAATTCCTCCCACTCCTTGAAAACCAATTCAATTTATGAATCTGGAGGGACTTGAGGAGTCAATGGTCTGAAGCAATTTTAACTCCTTTATTTCTTCTTTCCTGGTGACAATCTTTCTGAAGGATGAATAAATTTCCCTGGTGATAAATTCCCACAAAAGCTTTTTATATTTAGCTTATGATGACTCTCTGCTTGATTAGTCCTGGGCTGAAAAGACAAAAGTCCCTGAGATAATGGAGTACCTGCACTGACTCTCAACATTTACCCTTGTAATTTAACAGTATAGATAATGAGAATGTTTACTTCTGTCAGAGGAAGTAAAGTAATAGCAGTAAAGATAGTAAGCAAGGTAGCTTCCAATTAAATTACAGGGAATGCAGTAGAGAAAATTCTCTTTAAACAAGGGAATAGCAAAATTAATATTTTATATAAGACTTCTGAAAATTTGGAAATTGGTTTTTAATAATACAAAATAGCACTTGGAAGTTAAGTATGTCCATCTTGGGCTGCATATACACATTTCTTTTTTTCCCCTCCTCCTTTTTTTGGTACCAGGGATTGAACCCAGGGGCACTTTACCACTGGGCTACATACCAGCACATTTGTATTTTTTATTTTAAGATGGGTCTAAGTTGCTGAGATCCTCAATAAAATGAGGCACCTAGCCGCATATACTTATTTCAAGATCATGTTGGGAGACCATTTTCAAAACTTCACGGACAAAGTTCAATGAAAATATTTACAAATTAATTTGAAAATCTACCCATAACAGTGCTCAGTGAATGAAAACTTTTGAGAGCAGCTTTCTAGTATTTAAAAAAATACATCATCTTAGAAAGCAAAGACTGATTTCTTTGTTTGTTTAGAGAAGAGGGATGGTGAGAGAGAATGAATCAATTTTATTTAGTTTTTCTGTGATTTACGTTGCTGTGACACTTCATTGTGTACATGGTGTGTGCGGTTTGAACCTGCATCCTTGTGCATGCCAGGCAAGTGCCATAACTGCTGAGCCATGGCTCCAGCCCCAAGGTTGGTGGTTTTTATTCCATAATATAGAAATATATCCTTTTATCTATTCATAAAAGGATATAAAATTGGTCTAATTAAAGAAGCATCTAGGCTAGGTGTGGTGGCACACACTTGAATACCAGCTATCAATAAGATGGCAAGTTGGAGGTCAGTAAGATAGTGAAACCCTGGTTTAAAAAAAAGAAAAAAAAAAGACTGGGCTGGGGATGTAGCTCAGTGGCAGAGCACACACACACACACACACAGAGAGAGAGAGAGAGAGAGAGAGGCAGGGGAGGGAGATAGAGAGGGGAAAAAGAGAATCAACTTTATTTTTTCATCCAGCCTTTGTTTCTCTGACACTTAGCTGTATATGTAGTGCTGGTGTTCAAACCCAGGTCCTTGCACATGTTTTTCAGTCAGTGCATGGTCTTTCCTTTAGTACAACATTACCATTATCAAAAGTTCCCCCTTTTAGGGAATGTGAGCTTCTCTTCATTTTTCAAATTTTCATTTTCCTAACCTAGAGAGGCTTACACAAAGTAGGGAGTGTTGGGTTTTCCCACATTAAATACCTTCCAGTTCTTGGGAATGATTTCTATATATGCAGGCTTATTCTAACTGGATAATTCACTTTGGGGTGAATTCAGTTTCCTAATCCATCAAATCAATTAAGTATAAAAGTAAAAGGTAAAGGGTCACAGTGTTTCATTAACAAAAAAAGTGCCTTTGCTCAGTGTCAATCAGTAGCTCTTAATGGGGATGGCAGTGACCTCTAGAGATATTTTGGGCATTTATAGGAATATCTTTGGTGGTCAAGATGATTGGAAGGTGCTGTTGTCATTGAGTGGGAAAAGGTCAGGGATGGGTGGATAACCTGTAATTTGTAGGACCCTACAGCATGATGAATTGTTCTGTTTACCACATGGTTTTCAAATGTTCCATAACAATTCATATAATTGAAAACCTATTTATATTTATATGGGCTTATAATTTGAATTTGTTTTGCAAATAAACTTAAAGTACAATTTGTTAATTTTAATATGTACTGAATTTTCCAAGAGTACAACAACCTCATAAGTTGAAGAGACTGTGTACTTTGTTTTACAGAAGATTACTAAGATAGGTTAACCTTATGAAACAATCTCATTACTGATGATACTACTGGTCATGGTGCTTGCTTTGCCAATAAACATACCTGTATGAACCTGCATTTCTGGCTATCAAATTATGGTGCTTTTATGCATAGGACTATTTTTATTATGCCTTCTAATACAGATTTTTCCAGAGCACTTTAAGTATTGAAATGCACATTAGTTTTATTATGAATTACTTTTATTCCCTTTACAAGTTAACGAGAGCATTAGAATGATTTGACAGTCTTCTAAGTAGGTAGATTATATTAACTCTGGAATTTATTTCAGGATAGTAAAAGCACTGAATAATATTTGTTGTAATAGGAAGTATTTAGGTAATCAAGGGTCAGCTTAAATAGAAACAAATAGTTAATTCTTTTTTATTACATTAGAGACCAGGTCTCTCAATAATCAGAACCCTCTTATCTTTTTGAACAGAGCAGAGAATAATTACCTATTATTTTCCATGGGTTTTTTTTTTGACAGATACTCTTTGTCAATGGTGTTATACACTATGAAATAACTGAAAGGCAGGAGATCTAATTATAATACCACACTGAATATTTGTCCTTGGCCCATCACTTTAGTAAAAATGAATTGTAACCAGTTTGAAGGCAGTAAAGATAATGCAAATATTCAAAAGGATTAGAAATTTTAAGTATGAAGGATGAGTCTATAAATCATGAGATCAAATTGCCAAAATGCATCATTTGTTTTCCTAAAAGACGATAAATTTAAGAAAAACTATTTTATGACAGAACTGACAAAGAAGGAGGTTACATTCATGTAATAGCTTTTAGAAATTAAACATAAAAACGGTTGAAAATAGCACTGAGAGTACTCAAAGAACTAAATAAGAGAGATGAAAACATCACTGTGTCTTCTGTCGTGTCTATTCACCTTGTGTCTTTCTATGATGACTCCAATCCAAGTATTTCTTACAAGGCATCCTCATCTATATTTCTCTTGATTTTAGAGGCAGAATTTTTTGGGGGGGTGGGGAGGCAGATAAAAACTACACCAAACCATGCTGAGTTAGTAGCCAAAATCCTGATGTTTATTTTGTCAGATATATACTATTCTGAAAATGTATCTTGTTTAATACAATAGTTGCCTTAAAAAGTGAAATGTAAATAAGATTTTTCTAAGTTAAATTTTTTGTTTGTATTTTGGTGCTAGGGATTGAATCCATGGCCTTATGCATACTGAGCATGTGCTATACTACTGAGGTATATCACCAGCCTTATAAATTAAATAGTTTTAAATGAAGAAGTAGGTTATTTACATTGTCAATGAATAGAGGGAACAATTGTCTGGGAAAGCAAAAAAAAATTTCTTCAAATGATATTATCCCATACAAGTTAAATTTGCCAGGGATGAGGTTTACTGGTAAACAGCAAATAATAAATAGGTAAAAGTGATGGACAATCTGGAGGTAGAATAATTATCAAAAAGATAATTCAGAAGAATTTGTTGGTTAGTCATTCACTATTATAATTATTGCTAGTCATTTTAGTTTACATGGTCTTAGACTAGAAGGTCATTGAACAATCCATGCATAATTTACTTGTTAGGTTAAGATTTAGAATAGTGAATATCATTGCTCACAAAATCACCTCTGAATATGAAGGATCATGTTTTTATATTTTTATTTCAGAGGGAAAAAAACAACATGTGCCCTTATCTTTTCACTGTGCACCCCCACTAAAAATGCATTTTTAAAGCAAAAGGTAATGAAATGAATATACTTTGTAAATTCCTATGATAAAGGAGGAGAGAAACTAGAAAGATATGAAACACATTAATATTAACAGGATAACATGTCTATGATATTTTCAAAATGACAAAGCTTTATTTTAAAAATTGATCTTTAACAAGAAAAAGAAGTAGGGACAATTAGGAAGTAATGAAGACCCTGTCAATATAGCTATGTTGATAATACCAGGTAAGGGAATTCTTGAGAAAATCTAATACATAAAAATCAGAAGGTCTGTAATATACATTATTGAGTCCCAGTGGGATTAACTAATGAATTTATGAGCACACCAGCAGTTATTTTTAGCAAGTTATAAAGAATCAGGGAAATATCAGAGTACTGAAAAATAATGTGCCTTCAAAATGAAGTAAAATATAACTACTAAAATTTACTTAAAATCAACCCAAGAGTTTCTAAGAATATAATTAAAAAAATACAAACCTACAATGTCAGAACAGAGAAGGGCTCCTAATGGTGACCCTACAAGTCACTATTAGGGAGGCAGTGAATGGGGCAGGATGTGGGGTTCTCTGAGATTGTGTTAAGTGTCAGTAGGCTTGTTGGATTGCCTTTTTAAAAAAATCATTTTATTTATTTTTTCATCTGGCTTTTTTGTTTTTCACTCCATTATGTATGTGGTGCTGGTGGTTGAACATGGGTCCTTGTGCATGCCAGGCAAGCGTAACCACTGAGCTGCCTTGCATTGCTTTGTTAAGTTACCTGAGTAAGATACAGGTAAGTCTCTTTCTATTGCTAAGATGGTTGCAAGCCCATTAGATCTGGCATGGTGTTGAGACTCCTAAAGACAGGATGTCAAGTTAGACCCCAGAGAAAAGGTAGGCTAAAATAAAAGACATAAAATCAGTTGCAGAAACTTTTGGATCATTTGCAGTTTCTGGGGCAGTCTTTCCTTTTGTTTGTTCAATAACTTTTCTGCCAAATATTTTTCATCTTCAGTGGAGGTAGGAGAGAAAGGAGTTCATGGGATAGTTTAAAACCCAGGAGGACAACTCTAGGAAGTAAACGTATTCTTGAGGTGGAGTAGACAGCTTGCAGTAGCTGTTTGTCTCTGACACTGAACCCTTGGGCAAATATTACCTTCTCCCAGTCAATAAAAAATGGATGCATTTTTATTACTTCAATTGTCTACTGAACTTGGAGAGCTGGTACAGAAGTGCTTTCTTCTGTTTAACCACAGGTGGGAAGGAGGGGAGGAAATGGGAAGTCAAAGGAAAAAAGTAGCAGGTATGTAGAATGAAGAAGTCTCCAGATCTAAAGTACAACATGAGGACTCTAGGGAATAAAACTGTACTTTGATGCCAGAAGACCTGGCCTCTAGGGACATATTGTGTCCTTTTAACACTGAAGTCCAGGGGTTGGACTGGTAGCTCAGCAGTTACAGTGCTTGCCTGGCATGTGCGACGATGTGGGTTTGAACCCCAGCACCATGCACACAACAAAGTGTCGGAGCAACGAAGGCCACATGAAAAACTCAATAAAACTGATTCTCTCTCTCTATAAAAACAAAACAAACAAACCAAAACAAAACAAAAAACAAGTGTGGCCCCAAGTTCCTCTTTTCCATTTTCCCTTTGTTACTTTCTTCTGACATTTAATTTTATTTTAATATTATTTAAATATAAATTTTATTGGGTATATTTGTCGCTTACATCATGACACCATGGGATACATATGGGTAGCAAGACCGTTATTACAATAAAGCAAATTAACATATCTATCTCACATAGCTACTTTTTTGTGACATTAATAAAAATTCCTAATGTATTTTTTTAATTAAGGAATTGAATTGCTGTACAATCACAAATGTGTATAAGGTAACAATATGATATGCATTTGATCCTAAACCATAGTTACCCCTACATCGCCCACAACCCAGTCACCAGTCACCAGATTTTTCTTTTTCTTCTTTTTATTTAATTGAGTCTTTTTTCTATTTTATTTTATTATTTTTTTTGCCATTTCAGAATCTTACATGCTCTGTTTTCACTTTTTTTTTTTAAGAGATGGACAGTGAAAGAGAGAGAAAGAATCAATTTTATTTAGTTTTTCTTGTGGACTTCGTTGCTCTGACACTTTGTTGTGTACATGGTGCTGGGATTTAAACTCGTGTACTCCTGCATGCCAGGCAAATGCTATAACTGCTGAGCCACTGCTCCAGCCCATAAACAGTTTTTTTTTGTTTTTCATGTGACCTTCATTGCTCCGAGACATCATTGTGTACATGGTGCTGGGATTCAAACCCTCGTAGTAGCGCATGCTTGGCAAGCACTGTAACTGCCGAGCCACCGCTCCAGCCCTAGATTTTTCTGTATTATGCCCCTATAAGAGATAGAAATGTCTCTCTCTATATATGTCTCTCTCTCTATATATATAATTCTGAATTTTCCAGAACTAAATGATTGCATAAGTATTATGAGCCTTTTCAGGGGGTGGGGAAGAGTATGCTACATTGTTGATATCTCCCTAGATCCCTCCCTTCTTCCTTCCTTCTCCCATTCCCCCTGCCTCTCACCCCTCCCCACCTGCATGTCTATGGTTCCCCTATATGTGCTGCAGTACCTTTCGTGGTTCTAATACATAAGTTTGATTATCTTTCACCCAAGCCTGGGTTCAGCTCTAGCCTCCACAAATTAGGGAAAACATCTGACCATTGACTCTCTGGGTTTGGCTAATTTTGCTCAGCATGATTTCTTCCATTGTCATCCATTTACCTTTGAAGTCCACAATATCCTTGTTTCTAATAGCTAAGTAGAACCACTCCATTGTATAGATATATCAGAGATTTTGGATCCATTCACCCAGTGAAGGGCATCTTGGTTAATTCCATAATTTAACTATTGTAAATTGAGCTGCTATGAATATTTATTTTTCTGTGTCACTGTAATATGCTGATTCTAACTCTTCTGGGAAAATACCCAGAAGAGGGAGAGCTGGGTTGTATGATGGCTATTAACTATAGTTCGATCGAATATTAGAGCTCTAGATTTTTTTTTCATCCAAACAAATATGCTCCTTTGTATACTTTTCCCTCCACTTCCCATTTTCTCCTCTCCTCCCACCCATGGTAGTCACTCTTATTATTTATCTCTTATAGATTTGATTTTTAAAAAGATTCACACATAAGTGAGATCATGCAATATTTTTCTCTCTGTCTGGAATATTTCACTTAACGTAATGTCCTCCAGTTCTATCTATATTGCGGCAAATCTCTATCCAAATACCAATGCCATTTTTTCACAGAAATAGAAAAATAACCTTAAAATTTGTATGGAACCACAAAACACCAGACTAACCAAAGCAGTACTGAGAAAGAAAAACGTTGGAAGCATTATACTTTCTGATTTAAAACTGTATTGTATTAGGAAGCTATAGTAATCAAAACAGTTTAGTCATATAAACAAAAACAAAGGAACAGAATAGAGAGCCTGAAATAAATTCAAATATATACTGTCAACTCATTTTTGACAAGGGCACCAAGAGGACACAAGGCAGAAAGAATAGGCTTTTCAATAAATGGTACTGAGAAGACTGGAGTTCTACATGCAAAAGAACAAAACTGCCCCAGACACCACAGGCAAAAAACAAAACAAAAACAAAAACAGAAACAAAAACAAAAAACCAAAAACAAACAAAAAATAAATTGTAACATTATACTACATCATGCACCAAAATCAAATCAAAATGGCAAAATGGATCTCAGTGTAAGACCTGAAATCATAAAACTCTTAGAAAAAAATGTATGGGGAAAGCTACTTGAGTGACTGAATTATAAAATGATTTTCTTATTCAGAAACACAAGCTGGGCATAGTAATCCCATGCTACTTGGGAGGCTAAGGTGGGAGGATCATGAGTTAGAGCCTATCCCGGGCAATATAGCAGTTCCTGTCTCAAAACTAACAAAAAACCAAATATTTGATTCTTTGTGGTCCTCCTTCCTCATTGTGGATTCCACTTTAATGGATGTATTTTTGTGGGCATACAGTTCCCCCGGTTCTTGTGATTAACATATATTCATACAAATACTTATTGAAATCCAGGCACTATTTCTTGGTGCTTAGGGTCTAGTGGTGAGCAAGATATATAAACTCTGCTCTTGAAGCATACTTGCTAGTAACAGATCAGAGGAAACAAAAAGTAAACCAATGAACATAATTTCAAGAGTTGGAGTACTATGAAGAAAACACAAAGGAGAATGTGAAGAATGTGAAGGGGAGGATGGTGAGGGAGGTGGAAAGGTGACTATCAATTTCAATTGAGTGGAAAAGACTTTTGATCTGAGACCTGAATGGCAGATGAAAAGTCTGGGGGCAGAGTGCTGGCGGCAGAGTTCTGAAAGAACAATTGCAGGGGTTTGAAGAGGGAAAAAAGTTCTCATAGGTGAGGAACTGAAAGGCAGGAGCAACAGAACTGCATGATGGGTGAAAGAAAATTTGTTAGATGATGATTCAGGGATGTGGGCAGCCTCTCAGCCACTAGGCTGTGTAAGTTCTTGCATGCCATGGTGAAGGGTTTGAATTTTATTCCAAGTGCATAGAGAAAACTGCATTTTAAGAGTACACTGGGTAGTATGTGGAGAATGGATTATGGGAAGTTACACAGATGGATTTAACTCTTCCTGACTGCATTCACTTACTCTTTTGGCCTCTACAGCATTCTCTGGAGCTCACTATTCTACACACCTCAGACTACAAAAATTCATTTTCTGATAGTGACATATAATAAAACCAATGATACAGTACTAGTAAGGTGCAGTAAGAATTGAAAGAAAGCCTAGTAAAACAGTATTTCAAAGTAGTGAATGTAAAAGGGAGTTAAACTAGAAACATTTTTTTCTAACAATTCTGTTTGTTACACATGCTGTGTTATCTTCGGTTTCTCAGCCCTCAGAATAAGTATTGTTTTGTGAAGTGGTAAGATCTTGGGATGAGGAATAGAATGTCATAGCATTCCATTTCTGCAAGGAGTTCAGACATAGCTGGGGAGGGGGGCTTGCTTTTTAGGCTTTTCCACGAGTTCTTCATTTCTATGAAACAGCACATTTTTTTTTCAGCACTCTACTTCAAAGACTGAGTCACCTCTGACGTTTCTCTTTCCCTAGTTTGCTGACTTATGATTCAATGAATCAATAAATCCTGATGATTATACCTTTTTTCTTTCCATTCCTCCTGCTATCTAGAGTAATCTATATTTAATGACCTATCATTCAGAATCCAGAAAATGCCTCTTAACTTACTTCACTACCTTCAATCTCTTCCCTTCTATTTTGTACCCTTATTAATGGATGAAAAAGATTAAAATATCATTTGTATCTTCTGCCTCTTCCTCTGCTCAAAAATGTCCAGTAGTTCCCCCTAATCTACCAAATAGGTAGAAATTCCTTAGTTTGGTTTAAAGCCCTTCATTCTCTGGTTCTAGCCTCAACTCTTCTATAAGCATTTCCTGTCTTAACAGGCCAAGCTTAATTGACATTTCTTAAATCTTTTCTAATTCATGAGAACTCTATCTTTAAAAATATCTTTAGTTGCTCAACACACTATTTGGTGTTTCTGTATTATCTCTCTTGTCTTCAAAATCAGAAAGTAAAGCCTAGGTCCCCACCTTATAAAGCCAAATCTCAGTGTCTGGACACATGTGATTCTGGTGACTGAAGTTCAGCCAGAGATGATGCTACCACTGTAGAACTTTTGAAGGCTGAGATCATACTTTCCTCATCTTCAACATAGATTGATAAATCTACCTTATACAGAAGTGCATGCTAGCTTTAAGAGTTAAGAAATAAATTCCTTTAAAATTGAAATATAATGATGGTTGGATACTCTAACAAAAGCTGAAATAAGTCGTTAGTTCTTTCCTGTACCAACAAACTGATGAGGTAGATTCAGGTGGCTCATAGTCCATTAGAAACTAGTTGATAATTACACGCCTATAATTCTAGAGGCTCAGGAAAGAAATGTAAGTTCAAAGCTAGCCTTAGAAATATAGTGAGACCCTGTCTTTAAAAACAAACAAACAAAAAAAAAAATCAAAAAGGGCTGGGGATGTGGGCCAATGGTTAAGTACCCCAGTTTCAACTGCTGGTGTTAAAACAAAACAAAACAAACAAAAAAGAAACCAGTTGACAAGCATTGACAATTACTCAAAATATCTTCCAGATCTCTTTAGTTAAACTCATGCAAGTATCAGAAGAGGTTTAAGAAACTGTCAGAACTCTGAACTCTCATAAAATCAAACTCTAGCTGTTTAATAGCTTGTACTGCTAACATGTACTTCACCTGACCCAAGTTTAGATACTGGTATAAATATATCAAATATAAAACAGTAAAGATGTGGGAGGATCTTAGCTGATATTTCATATCATAATTCAGAAATCTAGAGTCCAGAAGTTGTGATAAGCCATAGTTACACAGACTATTTTTTTTTTTTTTTTAGGTTGTGATAGGCCAAAGTTATACAGACTTTTTTTTTTTTTTTTTGGTGATATGGGGGATTGAAGTCAGGGGTGCTCTCCACTGAGAGCTTGCTAAGTTGCCAAGCCTGTCCTAGAACTTGCTATCTTCCTGCCTAAGCTTCCAGAGTTGCTGGGATTATAGGTGTGCACCACCATACAAAGACATTGGCTACAAAGACATTCAGCATTAATGTAGTTGATATTTATAAACTGAGATAGTAAAAAATTTCAGAAGATGTATGTCTACTTTCTTTAGGATCCAGTTGCATATTTACTTCCTCTAATAAGCCTTCTTTGGTTAACCTTACCTTACTTTTCTTCAACTACTTTTCTTTCTTTATGCTTCAGTATTTTGGATATAGTTTGTACTATATTAACATGCACTTTTTTTTGCTTTAATAGTCATTTCATGTATGACCAATAACTTGTTTTTTCCTCCAGATTCTTTGGTGATAAGTCCTCAAAATTATTCCAGAAATCATGGTCCATGATAACTAATAATTGTTATTAAAATCAAAACACAGGGGCTGGAGCCTTGGCTAAGCAATTACGGTGCTTGCCTGGAATGTGCAAGGATGTTGGTTCAAACCCCAGAACCATGTACACAACAAAGTATTGGAGCAATGAAAGCTACAAGAAAAACTAAATAAAATTTATTCCCTTTCTCTCTCTCACTGTCCCTCTCTCTTAAAAAAACACCCACACACTTAGAAACATTGAAATTTGCTATTTTTTGTACTATTTTGATGATGATACTCATTTTGAAATTAAGGAGATGGAGGCATACATAAAATCTTGGCCGATAAAACTTGTGAATTTACAGCCGGGAATGGTGGCACACACCTATAACTCCAACTACTCTAGAGGCTGAAGCAGGAGGATCACAAATTCAATGCCCGCCTGAGAATCTTTTTGATACCCTATCTTAATCAGGAACAGAAACAAAAACAAAACACCATAAAATAAAAAAGTGTGAATTTATAAAGCCTAGAGCTGCTGGCATTCTGAATACATGGACCAATCATATGAACTTTTGTATTCACAGTATAATTTTTTATTGCTTTGTCAGATTTTCAAAGGCACAGGTTTTTGCTTTGTAGCCAACAGAAGGTGGTAGGAAACAGGCAGTAAAGTAGCCATTATAGATTAGCAGAGGCACTTAATGATTTGAATTGTACTGAAGCTTATAGGGCAATGTGGGAAAAGCTAATACATTTACAACACTGAGGGACATAGACTAAATGTTTATGTGATCTCCCTCCCACTATTTGTATGTTGAAATCTAATCCCTAATGTGATGGATTTGGAAATGGGGACTTTGGGAGGTGTTTAGGTCATGGGGGAGAAAAACCTCATGAATGAAATTAGTGCCCTTATCAAAGAGGGCCCAAGGGTTCCCTGTCCCCATACCCTGAGAATATATAGTGAAAAGTATGCCATCAAGGAATCAAAATGTAGGCCTTCATCAGTTACCGAATCTGCATGTATCTTAACAATGGATTTTCTACTTTCCAGAACTGTGAGAAATAAATTTCTGTGGTTTATAGGCCACCTAGTCTACAGTGCTCTAGCAACCTGAAGAGAGTAAGATGCTGAGTCTTCCAATCGACCAGCATGATGCCGATTATTTAGATCTTCTTTCATGCCTCTTAATGAGATTTTATCATTTTCTCCATAGAGGATTTGTACCCCATACAGTAGATTCATTTATTCATTTACTACAATTACACACTTCAAGATAACTATAGATTCATATGTGTAGTTCTAAGAAATAACAGAGAACTGTGTTCCTTTCATCACTTCCCCTATGGTAACATCTTGCAAAAGTACAGTGCAATAAGACAATCTGAACATTTCTATCAACACAGAGATTCTTTATGTTGCCATTTTACAGCCCCACCTACTCTCCTTTCACTTCCAGTTCCTACTTAACCCTTGACAACCAATAATCTGCTCTCCATTTCCATAATTTTGTGTTTTAAAGAATGCTATATAAGTAGAATCCCACAATATCTTTTGGTATTTTTTTTTCCATTCAGCTTAACTGTCTGGAGATTTATCCATGTTGTTGTGTCTATCAATAGTTTGTTCCTTTTTATTGCTGAGTACTATTCTACAGTATGGCTGTGTCACAAATTGTTTAAACATTCTCCTGCTAAGGGACATCTCATTTTATCCTAGGGATCCCCCCTGGGGGGCCTCTATCAATAAAGCTGCTATGGACATTCATGCACAGATTTTTTTGTGAATATCTTTTTCATTTTTCTGGAACACCCAAGAGTGCAATTGCTGGGTTGTATATTAGTTGCATGTTTAGTGTTTCAAGAAACTGGCACATAGTTTCTGGAATCACTGTACCACTTCACATTCCCTCCAGGAAAATTATAAGTATCTCTGCCAGTATTTGAAATTGAGTAGACTGATTCCTCTCTTTGTATTCTTTCTTTCCCCTGCAAAAGTAATTTTTGCTTTTTGGTTTCTTTCTTTGCCTTTCTATATAAAATAGAGAATAATCTTGTCTTTATTTACTACACTGTAAAGAATTAACCTTGTGTAAAGAAAGTTCTGGGCCCTTCTCCTTGGCTCCTGGTAGGTAATCTCTAAGCCCCTGAAACATCCTGCCTAATAAGTATGTCTCCATCAACCTTGCGCTTTAGGCCACATTGGGTAGTTTATGCCAACATGTGATTTATGGTTGGGGTTTTGGGTCATGTGCTCTCACCTTCACCTTTGGAGGATCTGAAAACTAAAGTTAGCCATACAAGCAGTCAACCATGTCAATATAACTGAGACAAATAAAAACTTCTGAATATTAAGCTATTTTTTTTTTTTTAACGAGAGAACAGTGAGAGAGAGAGAATCAATTTTTATTGAGTTTTTCACATGGCACTCGTTGCTCTGACACTTGGTTGTGTACGTGGGTGCTGGGGTTTGAACCAGTGTACTTGCAAATGCTGGGCAAGCGCTGTAACTGCAGAGCCACTGCTCTAGCCCCTGAATACTAAGCTTTTAGTGAGGATTCCTGTTTTGCAATTTTTCATGTATATTTTCATATATTGTTGCTGGGAAAAGACAGCACTGTCATGACTTGACTAGGAAAGGAACTTTCCTGGATCCCACCCTATGGCTGCTACTTCCTTAGCTAATTTTATTTTGTATCTCTTTGCTGTAACAAGCTAGAGCTGTGACTATAATAACTTCCAATGAATTCTGAGGGGGTACTTCTGGTGAATTATCAAATATGAAGGTAGTTTTAAGAACATCTAAACTTACAGCTGTGTCAGAAGTGAAAGTAGTCTTGAGACTCCAGAATTTACAACTTAAAAAAAAAATCTGCTAAGCTGGGCTTGGTGGCACATGCCTATACTCTCAGCTACTTTGAAAGCAGAGGCAGGAGGATTGCTTGAGCCCAGGCATTTGAGGCCAACTTGGGCAACACAGCAAGACCCTCATCTCTTAAAAAAAATCTTGCTGGCATTTATATATCAACTTGGGGATAACTGACAGCTTTGATATGTTCAGGGACTGAATCTACAAACATATCTTTTAAATTTTTTAGTACCAATATTTGTTGATTTTTAAACATTTTACTTTAACTGCTTGTTGAAATGTAAACATGCATTTGATTTTTGTATATTGATTTTATATCCAGCAACCTTGCTGAATTATCCTTTTTATCCTTAAAAATTCATCTGTAGACTTCCAATTTTCTGCATAAACAATCATAACAAGTGTGAATGATTTCAATTTTGTTTTTTCATAATTCTTAGATATTTTCTTTCTTTCAGTTATAAATTTAAGAAAACTTTATAAACAAAATAGCCTCAAATAAATTCATACCATTAACTAATGAGATGAATAAAATAATGTAAAGCAAATTATCATGAACAACACAAAACTGTCACCAAATTACTACATTTTCTATTTTGATTGATTTTTTTAATGATACACCCTAGAAAAACCAGGTAATATCATCCAGTCATTGACTAATGGTCATGAAAGTTTTCTGTTCCTTTATGCCAAACTCTGACAGTTTCTGAGAGCTTGAGTTATGCTTCTAACATTTTGATATCTTCTCATTGTAATTAAGGTAATGTGGAAGTAAGATTATTTCTGATACATATTCAGTCTCCCAAGTCAAGATTTGTCCTCTGTCTGGTACAACTTTTATTCCCAGTTCCTCCCCACAAATAATTCCTTTTCTTAATGTTTTTTTCCTCCCCACCTCAAATCCAACAATGTAACTGTCTTCTACGTGCCAAGAATTCTTAAAAGGATCCTGAACTTATTTATATAACATTACTGATACATGTGAACATCTTCCCTTAAGATAAAAATGCATTGATTTTAAATTATACACCCACAAATGTATCAAGTAAAAAAGTAAACTTCTACTTTGATTAATTTAGAAAATAGTGTACGAACATTTTAGATAAGATTGACTACTCAATATCTGATAATATTATAGAGTATCAGGATAGAGAGAATTCATGAATCATTAAACTAAACGTGAAATTCCACTAAGGACTGATTTACCACAAAAAGTGAACACAACTGAATATGTCTAAACAATTACTAAAAAGACTTATGAAACACTGTTTATAATCACAGTGGTTACCACATCTATGCTGAATTTCACCCTAAAGAAGACATTTCAAAACTCTAATGGGGTTTACATATGGATTTCCCCCATCCAACTGTCCAGATGATCCATAGGCTGAAATTTTTCATTGTTGCTTAAGAAATTAAAATTTTTTCCTCTGTAATTGCATTTACCTCTGAAGTTATAAACATTTATAATCTTGGGATTTGGGATATTGTAATGGAGTATAAATGTACTTATATGTGTTAGAGAATTTGGCAAGAACATACTCCCATTTCATTGCTTTGTATACTGACTGTAAGCAACATTTTAAATTTCATTACAAGGCTAGGAAGGTCCTTCTTTTCTAAGTCCTTTAAAGTCACAGTGAGAATTTATTACTTGGATATTATTAAAGTCGCAAAGGATGGGAATCATTCCCAAAGAATCTCAACTATACCCTTCATGTATCACTGTAAGTAGATGGCACCTATTATTTTACTTCTACATAACAGAAAAAATTTTGAATCATACTGATGGGAAATACCCTTGAATCCATTTGTGAGATTAGAGCAGAGGATTCATCTGCACATGAAAAAAGGAAAATGTTAGTCTCTGAAAATAAGATGTCTTGAGTTGGTCAGATGTCAATGCTTTGGCCTCAAAATTTATTTCCATCAGTAGAAATACAGGGACATGGAAAACTTTCCTAAAAGTAGAAGTATATAAAAGAATACCTATAGTATTAAGACAAAGATACTTTAGGAATCACAATAATAGTGTTATACCTGTTTTCTACAAAAATATTATATTTATTTAAAACTGTAACAAAGGTGGTCACAAAATGATAAACTTTTACAATGATTTTAACAGTAAAAAATCATATTACCTAAGAATAGAGTAAAAAAAGTTATCTTTTCTTGCTTAATAGTTATTTATTCAAAACCCCCTTTACTGAACATAGCATTTGAGATGATTTATATTAACACTATACAAGTTGAATAGAAGAAAAAGGGGTGAGGAGTAAAGGGCCAGTGGTGAAATAAGATAAAGTAGGGATAAGGTAAGGAAGTTCACAGTTGCCAGATGGCCAATACTTTGACTCTCAGCTTCTTTTTTTTATTATTTTTTTATTGAGAAATTTATTTGTTGAACAATCATATAAGTTTTTAATGAAATAATATCATTTGTATATAGATTCTGAAGAGTGCCCACCCAATTACCCACCCTTATCCCTCCCCTCTCCTTCCCAAAACATTTCTAAAAATGTATTAGGTTGTATAACATTACAACTTATCCGGATTTAACACGTGATAATAAACCTCCTAGACTCTCAGCTTCTTATTCACAAATACAGAGAGGGCAACACAACTGATTATGATTCACTGCATCTAGGTGATATAAGCAAACCAGTGTGGAAAACAGTAGCTTTGGATGGCTGAGTCCTCCAGGCATACTTGATACCACACTAAAGAGCAATTCAGGGGGAGCAATTTCAGGTGACTTGATAATCTTGGCTAGTTTGGCTTACTCAAGGATAAAAGCACACATATCTAAAGCAATGGATGGATTGTACATCATGTAGGTAGTCATATATAATTATTATTTTAATTTATTCCCAATAAGAACGGCACATCAAAAAGTTTGAGGTTACATTCTTGGCCAAAGGTCTAGATGACAGATTATTTTTGTTATTTTGGGGTACATCAATATTCTTTAGTATCCAGAAATTATGAAGCCTCACCAGGATATGTGCCTAAATATAAAGCCTATCAAAGTAGAAGGTGGTAAAGGAGTCCCTTAGGGAGGAAGGCCAAGATGTTTTTCCAAACAATAGTTTTGGGTTCACTCCTATAAGTAAATAAGTAGATTACAAAAGTCCAAAATCTGAAACTTTCAGTATTACTCTAGTCATAAAACATTATCAATAAGTAGCTCACACAATACAGAGAATTTTTAAAAATTCAATTCTAAGGAGATAATTTTTAAGTTGTAAGATGTACTTCTAGTAGTTATTATCATCTTTAAGAAATAAAAATGAAAGTTAAAATTAATTATTTACTGTGTACCTGGCAGGGCACTAATCACCTTCATATACTTACCCTGAGCATAATGCTTCAAAGTATGTGGTATTATTCTCATTTTGCTGATGAAGAAACCTCAGTCTAGGGGGGTTACAGATCTTTCTAAGCATCATAGTGCTTAGGAAAATAGGAACATAAGCTTCATAAAGGCAGGGTTTTTGCTTTGTTGACTCTTTTTTCTTATTGTCTAGACCAGTGCCTGACACTTAAGAGACTCTCAATAAATATTTGTTGAACTAGCTGAATCCAAATCCCAAGCTCTTCAACACCACAAATACAGGATTACTAGAACATAAACCAATTGGTGGTTTCAGTTTAAGACAATTTGATTGCCTATTTTTTTTCTTAAACTAATGAGACCTACTGGATCTACTTCTTGTGTTAGAATAGAAAATGAGAAAATAATAGTTATGGTGGGTGTACCAATGTGTATTTTCAGAAGCCTTTTGGTATAATCTAGACTTTTTAAAAATAAGGGTAAATATTCTCTTTATATCATATGTTGATATATATAATTTATTCTCTCTTTCCCACACATAACTACAGACTGAACCTTTTAAAAGGTCCTGAAAAGACAGGCTGAGGATGTGCCACAGCAGTCGTACACTTGCCTGGCATGCAAAAGGCCCTGGGTTCAATCCCTAGTGCCACATACATACAAACACACACACACACACACACACACACACACAATTAATTATGCCTTGTTGATCAAAAGAGAATAATATTTGATCAAATGGATGGCCCAACAAAAGAACAGCCCCAAGTGAACAGCATTTGTCTTACTGGAAGGAACAGTATACCATATGCAAATATATAATGTGTTTTGCTACTTAATATCTACTAGTCTTCCTTTCCTCCCTTCTCTAACTTTATCTTTTTTTTAAGAGAGAGAGATATTGAGAGATAGAGAGAGAGAGAATCAATTTTATTTAGTGCTTCATGTGGCCTTTGTTGCTCCAACACTTTGTTGTGTACATGGTGCTGGGGTTCGAACCCATGAACTTGCGAATGCAAGGCAAGCGCCATAATCACTGAACTATCACTACAGCCCCTAACATTATCTTTTAACAATGGTTAAAAGCCTGATATTTGGTTTGGAATGGTGGCTTGGTGGTTGCAGCACTTGCCTGCCATGTACGAGTACGTGAGTTCAAATCCCAGCACCATGTACACAACGAAATGTCTGAGGAATGAAAGTCACATGAAAAACTAAATAAAAATTGATTCTCTCTCTCTTTCTCTTTTCTTTCTTCCTTCCTTCCTTCCTTCCTTCCTTCCTTCCTTCCTTCCTTCCTTTCTTTCTTTCTTTCTTTCTTTCTCTGTCCCCTCTTTCTTAGGGAAAAAAAAGCCTGATATTAGATCCTTTCTTATGTGTGTGTGTGCGCGCGCGCGCACGTGTGCTTTTAAAGAGAGAAGGACAGTGTGTGCGTGAGAGAGAGAGAGAGAATCAATTTTCATTGAGTTTTTCACATGGCTTTCATTGCTCTAACACTTAGTTGTGTATGTGGGTGCTAGGGTTTGAACCCATGTACTTGCTCATGCCAGGCAAACGTTCCAGCCCCTGGTTATGTATTTTTAGTGATGGGCTTAATTAAACACAGAAGTTAGGGGCTGGAGTGGTGGCTCGGTGGTTATAGCACTTGCCCAGCATGCATGAGTGCATGGGTTCAAACCCCAGGACCCACATACACAACTAAGTGTCACAGTAACGAAGGCCATGTGAAAACTCAATAAAAATTGATTCTCTCTCTCTCTGTCCTTCTCTTAAAAAACAAAAACAAAAACCAAACAAACAAAAAACAAAACCACAGAAGTTAGCCCAGCAGTCATGTCACCAAATAAAATGATGACACATGTCACAAAAATAGTATAGGAAGGCAGTTTCTACAATAGAGAAAGTGACCATTTATGTCATAGGTTACATAATACTTCTAAGAAACATGTGTATTTATTTCCTTTTATTCATGCAACTACCTTTTTAATTTTTAATTTTTTTTTTTTTGCTAAAACAGCACCTTGAATTTGTCTTGAGTGTGAGAAGATGAGCATTTGACCTCAGCTGACTACAGATAACAATCTTTGATAAGCTATGAAAGCAAACCTATTGGAGAAAAGGGCCTCAAGGTCAATGCTTCTAACTTTAGACAGCCAATCAATAGGTCATTTCCTAAACATGAGGTTTCTGTGTAACTATTCCAGCTCAGTATTTCTTAAAAGAGTAATTTTCTCCAGTATAGCACAATAAGCTTGTTGTAGAGTAACACAGAAGATGGCATTTTCACTTTTATATAACTCATATCTTTTCCTGATATGAAGGAACAGCCAAAAGGATGAAGGGCAGCACATTGGTCTCCATGAAATGTGTGCTGAGCTGTAAAAATAGTTTCTTATCTTTAAAGGTGAAATAAGCATATGGAATGATACAACTTAAGACACTTAAATGTAGTATCTAAAGTAAATATTAGAGAATGTTTTTGAATTTTGGGGAATAATTTTCACTTGAATCTTTAGCTTGTATTTTATACCTGCAAGACAAATAACTGCATTTACTCTATAATCAAGAATACTTCACTCTTTCAGAATAGCATTTGGCCCAAACATAACAGTTCACGTCTTACAATCACAGAGGAAATAAAAAACATTCATGCAAGTGAATCTCTTACAAATTCATATTATAAGTAGTTTTAGAAATAAGAATTTCATTAATATTCAGTTTTAGTATTCATAACGATGGAAATTAAGTTTTTCTCCTATACTACATAGTTCAGGGCAGACTCATGAACTGTCATAATAATGTTTAACTACATATTTAAAAAGAATATTATTTATTTGAATCTATTCAAATTACATAGTAAGACAAATAACATAAATCACTGGACAGCATTAATAGTTCTTCAATTAAAAAAATCTCTGAAAGCAACTAGAATAATCTTACAAGGGCAAATTGAAAAGTACAAACTAAAACTACTTCCACAAGGGAAAAAACAATAATCTTCACATTCCTGAATCTGTTTTGCCATAGTTACTCTTGTATTATTTAATCATTTCTCATGCCAATTTTTTTTCTCAAAAAAAATTCTATTTCTTTATTAGGTCTCTGGTGAAACCTTCTAAATGTTGAAGTTTTAGGCCCCAGAGCAAGATTCTACAAATTTAATATCTATAGAAATGTTGACAGATGCTTAATTAGAGTGTCACATATGGTGGCAAATACACACAATTTAAATGGATATTTTATAAGTAATTTTTCATTTAAAACAACTTTGGAATAAAACTTCATTTGTAAATATTTCATTCTTATTAAAATTGCTGCTTAGCCAATATTTCTTTCATATTTATCCATACCCAAGATCATCATAATGAGTTGTCTAATTTTAAAAACATCAAACAAGATTTTCTTTCAGTTAGAATCTCAAGTTCCAAAGTTTTTCTTCCAAAAAATAAGAAATATAGTGATAAATCAAGTACAGTGATATGATTCTGCTATTTCAGATTGATATATGAAAATGAATTTAAATATATATTCTAAGAAATGGGCTCAGAAATGCTGCTTAAAATTATTTAAAAATAATTTCAAACTTAAATATTGTAATAATACAGTTAACTTCTGAATATCTTTTACCCAGAGTCACCAGTTCTTAAAAACATGTCATATTTGTTTTATCATTCATGCTTTCAATCTGTACACACATATATATGTATGCACATGCTGTTATTTTTTCTTTGTCACTGTGAGAGTAGATTGCAAATACCATGCAATTTAGTATGTGTTTCCTAAATGATATGGTAATTCTCTTGTAGATACAGTACATATATCTCTAACTTATATTTTACAGGACATAAAGCTTTTTAGTTCACCTATTTATATGTCGATTTTTCCAACTGTCCTTATCATTTTCTTTACTCTCCAGTACCCAATCTAATCCAGGAATACATATTTAGAACTATTAAGATTTAATTTTATTTCCTTTTACTTTTTTGAATTTCTACAGGATTTTAAAAGATAGTTTCATTTGGTATCCTTTATAGATTAGTTTAATTTTAATCTGAAAATCCAGACTAAGAACACTAATTCTCTAAGGCTGATGACATGGTGGAGATTTTAGACCTAAAAAGTATAACACCTAAAAGGAAAATTCACTGGATGAACTTAATAATGGAGTGGAGAGGGCAGAGAAAGCCAAAATGAACTTAAAAACTGATCAATCGAAATAATGCAAGCTAAAGAACAGAGAGAAAAAAGATTAGAAAAGCTGGGTATGGTGGTGCATGCTTGAAATCTCAGATATTGGGAAGGCTAAGAAAGAAGAATCAAAAGTTTGAAGTCAGCTTGGGAAACTTAGCAAGACTGTGTCTCAAAAAACAAACAAACAAACAAAACCCCAAAAAGGGCTGAGGATGCTGGTGTTAGCCATTGGATTTAATACCTAGTGATATAAAAAATTAAAAAAGAAAAAGAGAAAAAAATGAATAATGCATGAGTGAAAAAAATGTAAAGCCACATAATTTAAGTATAATATATAGAGTGCCAGGAACAGTTAAAAAAGAGAATAGGGGGGCCCCGGAGCAGTGGCTCAGTGGTTACAGTGCTTTCCTGGGATGCAGGAGTATGCGAGTTCCAACCCTAGCACCACATACAGAGGGAAGTCTCAGAGCAAAAAGGGCACATGCAAAACTAAATAAAATTGATTTTCTCTTTCTCTCTCACTATCTCTCTCTCTCTCTCTCTCTCTCTCTCTCTTTTAAAGGAGAATAGAGCAGAAAAAACATTTGAAGAAATTATATCCATGGATCCTAAATTTGATGAAAAACAACATTACTTTAGGAATCAAAGACACGCTGGAAATGCTGAACAGGATAAACTAAAACAAAACAGTAACAATAATACCAAAACACATACAACTAAGCACATAATAGTAATACTATTAAAAACCAAAGATAAAGAAAGATATCTTGAAAGTTGCCTTGGCAAAAAAAGATACACTACATACAACAATGATACAGAAGAAAGCAGACTTCTCATTGGAAACAATGGGGGACCATCAGACAATGGAATGACAACTTTAAAATATTAAAAGAAACAAACCTATCAGCTCACTTGGTTTTCAATCAGTGAAGAGGCTTTTTAAATATTAAAATATAAATATTCAAATAAAGAAATTTTTGCATAAAGAAAAACTGAGAGAATATGCTGTAGATCTGAACTACAATTCATGACAGAGTCAGCTCTTTAAGCTGAAGGTGAATGGTACCAGATTAAACTTGAACCTACAAGAAATGCTTAGCACCAGAGATGATCAACATGAGGGCAAAAATAAAAATGAACATTTTTCTTCTGTTAATTTATTTAAAAATACAACTGCATCTTTTCTTTGGGGGAGAGTGCTGGGAATTGAACCCAGGGCCTCACTCATGGTAAGCATGCACTCTGCCATTGAGATAGCCCCCCACTCCCGCAACTGAACCTTTAATGCAAACATTATAACAATGTACTGTGTGGTTTTAAAGTATACGTGTGCAAAATATGTGACAACAATAACACAAAGGACAGGAGGATGAGTAATATTACCATCATGTGCTTTGTAAGCCTCTTACATCTTAAGTAAAATTGTACAATATTAACCAAGTAGACTATGAGAAGAATAAATTGACCAAACCTAATTTCTCAGAGAAACCATTAAATAATTATTTAAAAAAGCCGAGCTAAAATGAACTCAGAGCAATTACAATAGAATATTAAGAAGTTTAATTAAACAAACAACGAACAAACAAAAAAACCAAAAAGGGAGAAATGGAGGAGGAGGAGCATTAACAACAAGAAACTCAAAACCTCACTAGACAAGTAGAGAAAGAGATATGAGCTGGGCATGGGGGCACATGCCTGTAATCCCAGCAACTTCAGAGGCTGAGGTAGGAGGATCTTGAGTTCAAAGCCAGCCTCAGCAACTTAAGCAAGGCCCTGTCTCAGAATAAAATATAAAAAGGACTGGGGATGTAGCTCAGAGGTTAAGTTCCCCTAGGTTCAATTCTTAGTACCAAAAAAAAAAC
>PVKS010007210.1:0-12530 GCA_004027875.1 Aplodontia rufa | reverse complement strand
ACTGAAACTAGATCCTTATCTATATCCTGTATAAAAATTAACTCAAACTGGATTGAAGATCTGAACATAAGACTTGAAACTTTGAAACTATGCAAAGAAAACAGGGGAAACACTTCAAGTTATTGGTATAGATAGTGATTTTCCAAATGGGACTCCAATAGCTCAGGAAACAGAAGCAATAATTGAAAAATTTAAAAAAGCTTCTATACAGTAAAGGAAACAGAGTAAAGAGACAGTCTAGAGAATGGGAAAAAATTTTGTCAGCCATTCATGTGACAGAAGATTAATATCCAGAAGGCAAAAAAATTTAACACCAAAGAACAAGTAATTCACTCAATAAATGTCTGAACAGACACTTGTCAAAAGAAGCACTATAAATGCCCAATAAATACATGAAAAAACATTCAACATCTTTAGTCATCAGGGGAATGAAAATCCAAACTACACTGAGATTGCATCTGAGTCCTCTCAGAAAATGGCTATTATCAAGAAAAAATAATTAAGAATGCTGCCAAAGAAGTGAGGAAAAAGGAGACCTTAGACACAGCTATTGGGAACGTAAATTAGTACAGGCACTATGGAAGACAGTATGGAGCTTCCACAAAAAACTAAAAATAGAATTATATACTTATAATATATAACCAAAAGTAATCAGTCAGTGTATATTAGAGGTATCTGCATAACCATGCTTATTGCACTACTTATTCACAATAGCCAGGATAAGAAATCAGCCTAGATACCTATCCATGAATAAATGGATAAAGAAAATGTGGTAAATTTGCACAATGGGGTATTATTGATCCATAGAAAAAACGAAATTGTGTTATTTTCAAGAAAAGTCATGGAATCGGATAAGTGAGATACGCTAGATGTAGGAAGACAAGTATCACATATTTATTCTTACATGTGGCATCTAAAAAATAGAAAGGAAAAGAAAAGGCAACATGAAGGTACAAGTGGGGGGACGAAAAGACATAGGGAAGAGAAAAGGAACCAAAGGGGCGGGGGGTCTTAGGGAGGATAGATACAATCAAAGCACTTTATATACATGTATGGAAATATCACAAGGAAGCCCACTATTTTGTAAAATTAATATGTATTAATGTTTATATAAAAAAGAACAGGCAAAAATCTACAAACATAGAAATTATTTTTTTAAAGAGAGACAAAGAGGGAATCAATTTTATTTATTTTTTGATCTGATTTTTGTTTCTTTGACACTTAGTTGTGTATGTGTTGCTGGGGTTTGAACCCAAGTCCTTGAACATGCCAGGCAAGCACTCTACCACTGAGTCACCTCTCTAGCCTCCGACGATAGAAATTAGAACAGAGATTTCAGGGTAGAGTGGGGAGTGGAAGGAAAACTGACTAGAAGGAGCTAAGAGGAAAACTTTGGGGGTACTAGAAATGTTCTAGATTTTCATTAGGATTGTGTTTACAATGGACTGCTATGGCTTGAATGTGTCTGCCAAACAAAATGTGTTGAAAACTTAATTCCCATTACAATAGTGTTGGGAGGTATGGTCTAATGGGAGGTAGTAGGTCATGAGGGTTCCACTCCCATGAATAGATTAATGCCAATTATAAAAGGGGTTGTGGCAGCAAGTTCAAACTCTTGCTCTTCTCTTGCCCTTTTTTTGACTTCTTGCTAGAGGATAACGTAGCAAGAAGACCTTCATGAAATGCTGATCTCTCAGTCTTGGACTTCCCAGCACCTGAACTGTTATCCCATAAGTTTCTGCTAGTTTTAAATTAGCCTATGTGTTCTGTTATAGCAATACAAAATGGACTAAGACATGGGTGTATATAATTTTCAACACTCAATTGGAAAACTGAAGATCTGATCATTTGATTATATGTAGAACAAACCAAAATGAATAAAAAGGCACTACACCTTGTATAAAAAACAAAGGTACCATACTTTATAATCAAATATAGAATATATTTCATTTATATCATTTAATAAGACTCTTTGTCCTAGGACAATTTTTCAGCCTTATGCAAAATTATTGGCAAATTATGCAAAATTCTTGTACAAGAATTAAACTTTCTTAAAAATGGTAGAAACTAAGTTTACCAGCCTGTACCATTCTTTTGTTTCCCCTTTAGTCTTCCATTGTTAAAAATTCAGCAAAAGAATATGTCTACAATAATAGGTTAGTGTTTGGTAACTCTATCTTGAAAAGATGCACTCATCTTTTAATTTGCAGAGACCAATCTAAATCAAGCTCAATAAAATTACAAAAACATCTCATTTACTTATAATATGGTGACATTCTAAACATGTACCCTTGGTGATTCTTCAAGTAAGGAACTTGACAGATCAACAAGGTGTTAGGTTCAACATTTACAGGTAACACAGTTGTGGGTGAACTTGTCAATGATAAAGACAGTGGAAGAACACTTTATCATGAAAGGATTGCAAAGCTTCCAGAGAATGTGGAAAATTATAGCCCCAAAAGGACTGTTCAATAAAAGTCCATCAACTCTTTTTTATTATTTAGACTACTAATATGAGTCATTACATCCCAAGGCAGCAGAACTAATGGGTATATAATAAAAATATAAATTATATGACACTTTAAGATTTATGACAATGAAATAACAAAACAGGAAATGTATCAAACATTTTCTGAGAATAAAAGGAGACAATACAATACTTTGTATTTGAGTTGATGCAAGTACTTGAAGTTCAAATATAATTTGGTACTAAACTGTCCTCAATGAAGTTTCAAATAACTCTTAATTTAGAGGATCCTGTTGTGGAAGAACTAAATGAATTAATCTTCAATTTTCTTTTTCTTTTACTAAAGGACATAAAAATAAGCAGTTCTTACTGGTATTGGCCTCCCCTCAAAGTTGAAATGCTTACATTAATTTAAAATCACTGAGTTAAACTAATTTTTAATAATTAGAATTATAATTTCAGTAACAAAATAAATTAAACTACCTGTTAGGGTACTATTTCTCAGATGAAAAAATGATCTGGTTTTCTGTCACCTTCTAGTATATCAGTTAATATCAGAGTTGGGAGAGAATTACATTGGAGAATCTTTAGGCAATTAGCTTAGCAAATATAGCAAAATTATCAGATGAACTATACGCTTCTAGCGATTTTACATAAAGTTTATGGTGTTCAGAAAATCAGAAAACTGTAATAGTTTTCTATAGTAATGACTTTCTTGAAATGCTTAATGGCATGCAGTTCTCACCAGAAGAGAGTTTATGGGGATCACAGCAAAGGTCTTGTATAAGAGTTGAAATCTGAACTTCCTCTACATTGAAGTCTGTGGTCCTTGGTCTCTTCATTTTACGGTCATGAACATCATACCACACATTAATGAAGAAGCTGTGAAAGCAATAATTACTTTTTCTATAACCTTTCTTTCTTTAGCTTGAAATATCTTTACTTTGTGCCCATGCTTCCTTCTCAACAGATCTCAGAAATGTCCTCCCTCCCTCTCTTCCTTCCTTTTCTTATGCTGGGTGTTCTAAGCATGGTTTGAGCTAAACTCCCAGCCTCAGAAATACTCTAGAATATGTAGTTGTTGGAACACTGCATAAAATATGTATTTTTCTTCTTTGACATCATTATATGATATTGTCCTTGTTCTTTTTAATATGCTTAGGTTTTTCCAAGTTTATTACTTATTTTATCTATCTATTGAATCATTTTTCTTTTTCTCTCATTAATGCATGTCAACTGTGCAGAATAACAGGTGTCACTGTGGCATATTTGTACAAACATAATACAATTTGATCATATCCATTGCCCTCCTTTACTCTTCCCTCTTACATCCCATGATCCCCTTCCTCTTCTCTAATAGTCTCCCTACTGATTCTTTTCTAAAATTAACTTTAAAACTGATACATAAAAACATAAAATTGCATATATTATCAAGGTACTATGCCATTTTTTCCTTTTTATTGGTTCTTTCTAGATATACATGATAATAGAATATACAATGACATAACTATTAAAAGCATGGAGTATAATTTGTTCTAATTCGGTTCCTGGTATTTCCCCTTCCACCCCCTTCTTTTTAAATGTATATGAGAAAGAACACACAACAATGCCATGTTTTTGATACATGTATACATTATGCAGTGTTTAAATCAGATTAAACATAGTTATTGCCTCAAAATTTTTATTTATGGTGAAAACTTTAAAGATAATTTCTTCTGGACATTTTAAAATGTATAGTATATTACTGTTATCATAGTCACTCTACTGAGCAAGAGCACAACAGAACTTCGTACGGCTTTCTAAATATAATTTAGTCCTGTTTGTGCCCATTTGTTCATCAAATTATTTGAGTACAGTCTGGGCATATGACCCCTTCATTTTTCTATATCCAATTCCTTTTTGACATGTATCAAACTTTCATAAGTACCACTTTACCATTTAGAAACTTTCCTTTTAAAAATGACTGATTAATTTTTTGACTGAATCTGAGAACCATTTCTCTGTTCTTATTCTAGTAGTCTTCTGATTACTTTCTAACTGGTATGTTCGTTATAGCTTCAGATTCACAATCCTATCATCTCTCTGATGACTTCTGTTTGTGTGTAGGTCCTCTTGAAAATACCTGTTGGTAGCAGTAGGGTAAAAGAAAGCACACTGGACTTGTAGACACAACCTCTGGTTGAGAAGTTCTGTACAAATCACGTTGCTAAACTTCCATTTCTTCATGAACAAAATTAAGACATTAATACCCATTTCATATCATTGTTCTTGAGGACTCCAAGATTATACATGTGAAAGTACTTTATATACTCTAAAGCAACCTTGAAGTGAAAATATTAATTTTCAACTTCAGGTATATGGTATTTTTGTATTCTTTATTTTCTAGATACACTATTCCTAAGAGCTTGTTTCTTTAGCTAATTTTATCATTTGCACATAAATGATCATGTACATACACATTGGAAACTGGCTCTTACCATTTTATACGATAACTTTACAGTTATAATATCCTAGTAACTGAAAACTTTATGCTTTTCCTAGTATCCATCTATCAACTTCCTTACTGTATTTGAGTCCTTAACCCTTGCATCACCTTCTATATTTAGGGTATATAGTGGGCACTTGTGCTATTTTCCTGGATGCCCAGCAACTGAGTCCCCTTCCATGGCTTAGGGAATACCACAATGTGTAAGCACTGGTAGCAAACAGGTGGCAAGTTTCACCTCTTAAAACCAGTTAGTAATGCACAAGGAGAGGCACAAGAAATATGTGGGCTAGTGTATTTCCTTTACTTCTGGGGAAAACAACTCAATCAGTGATGTTATAATGCTCTATAGAACAAAGAGAATATGGTATTTTCAAGTAGTTAAATGAAGAGCAGTATCAGTAGTAAAAACAGACAGCTCCAAAGTGGAGAAAGAATGTAGAGGCCACACATGACACCCTTCGCTAGAGGAAAAGCACCACTCAACTTTCCCGCTTCCAAATCCAGTCACTTCTCCTCCCACTCTCCTGTTAAATATTTATGATACTATTTTTCTAACATATTAAATCAATCATTTGGGAATTTATTTAATATCTGTCAGGTTTATTGTCCATCTTCTTTGACAACAATGTAACGTCCTTCAGGCTAAGAACTTTGCTGGGACTGCTGCTGTATCCCCTTCTCAGTATAGCAGGCATGCAATACATGTTCACTGACTGACTGGTAAAATCTTCTAAAACATTGGAAGCTCAGTAAATGTTGAACTGAATTAGAAATGAGTAACAGACATTTTCTGAGATAGATACTTAAATTCAAATGTTATGTTTTCCAGAGAAAAGAATATATTATAGAAAAATTTAAAAATTCCAAATTCTTTAAATACTTTTCAAAAAATGTAGGTACTAACTTCCTGTTATGGTCTGAATGTGAGGTATCCCCCAAAAGCCTAGATGTGACAATGTGGGAAGGCTGAGGTGAAATGATTGGGTTATAAGAGCCTTAACCCAATCAGTGAATTAATCCCTTGCTAGGTATTAATGGGCAACTGAAGGCAGGTAGGGCGTGGCTGGAGAAGGTGGGTCATGGGGGTGTGCCATTAGGGTATTTATTTTACATCTGGTGAGGGGAACTCTAGCTCTGTTTTCTGGAGCCATGCCTTCAGGCACTTCCCTCTGCCACACTCTTCTGCCATGATATTCAGCCTCACCTCAAGCCCCAAGGAATGGATCCAGTTGTCTGTGGATGGAGTTCTCTGAAACAGTGAGCCTTAAAATAAACTTTTCCTCCTAAAATTGTTCTTGTCAGGTCTTTTAGTCACAACAACGAAAAAGCTGACTAAAACATTTCCTAATATTAAAAATGACAAATTAATGCATTTTGCTTCTACCTTGCAGATAAGTCTGTTACTTTCTGTAACCCAATCATCTGAGTGAGATAATCATGAAAAATATGACTGTTAAAAGCTTTAAGTAATATAGGAAACATAATTTTATTATTTTATTTAGTTAAAACTGAGTTCAATACTACTTTCTGGCTTTTGTGTTAATAGGACTTGCACTAAAAACAGCTATTTATACTCCACAGAAATAATTTTAAGGATTTATGTACTATTCATATTTATTTTTGAAATATTTAGTAAAGGAAGAAATAAAACACTGTTCATTATTTTTATTTTAACATATCTTTATATTTAAATAGATTTTAAAAAGAAATAAACACAAAAACAACACTATACATCTTTCTTTTGTTTCCCCAAAGGATAGACCAATGCTACCTATAACAATTCTGAGGAATATTTTTGAAATTTGTTCAGGATGCACCTTTTAGTTCTTTGCATAATTACTCATATGGTAAAAATAACTTAATTTTGGGGAGCTTCTATGTTGCAATAAGGGGTCACTAGGGAGATGAATCTGTTAGCTAAAGCTTCTCCAGGTCAAGGTCCCTCTGTGTCTTATTTTTTTCATGCTGGGCTCATGCCTTGCCAGAGTTTGGTTGTGTTGCATGTGTCCTGCCTCAGGAAGTGTGAACTGAGGATGTGGAAGATGAGCCTCTGTAAAGAGTGAGTCTTCCATATGCCAGAGAGAAGATTGAGAGATACGCACAGAAGTAGGTTAGCACTCTTTAATAACCTGTAGAACTGAGATAAGATGAATGGAAAATCAATACCACAGAGGCTGTGGCCTCCCTCAGTCCACAGACAATACTAATAACCTATTTGATTCCTTTCTGAATTTGTTAGCATCTGCAATTACTCTCTGAAAGATTGCACAAGAATTGGGAAAACTGGGATATTAGTGTTGGAGAGAGCAATACACCAGGGTACTGGTCTAAGACTGGTAGGAAGGCTAGATAGTAGAAAGATGTCATATTTGATCTTTCTTTGATATATCCTATAGTTTGTCAGTAATCAACAGAAAATATATTAAAATGGATAAGATGATTATGAACCAAAATAGGGATATTTAATAATTTACAGAAAAATCTGTACCTTGTAGTCCAAATACAATGGTGTCCTGAAGAATGCAGGTTGTGTGATTACCTTACAAGAGCTCAGTTAATTTCAGTCCACACATTTCCTGAGTGTTTTGTCTAGGACAGGTACTTTTAAGTAGTTTGCATATAAAGAACTGGATATATGTCTTACCCTTGAGGAAATTACAGTAATAATGCCTCTTCGAAGGATCCAAGACACACCTGCTTTATTCCAAATTGCACTTTATGATAAGTGGCATTAAAATGAAAGTTCAATGTTATATTTATATACATAAATTCTGCCTATAATGAAAATGGTATTGAATTACACATTTTCTGATTTATCCCACAGACTATATTTCCAATACGTATCTGTTGGACAGCAAACAAATACAGCGACTCTCCTAATGAAACAATACTGACACATTTGCTAAACAATGTGCAACGCTTTCTTTAAAACAATGCTTCCTATTTTGGTATATTTTTACTAGTTGAGTAGCTGCTATCTACATTAGATAAATAGAAGGCTAAGTATAACTTTTTTCTCTGTGTTGGCTGAATAGCATTCTAAGGGATTTTAAGTTAGGTTTCTTTTGGACAACTTTGATATCATCTTGTCTGGTATCTAAGTAAAAACATAAAATATGGTCACAAAACCCACATCAGAGGTCTTAGCCTCAAATTTTCTTTTTCTTTCTTTCTTTCTTTCTCTTTCTTTCTTTCTTAAGAGAGAAGGACAGTGAGAGGGAGACAGAATCAATTTTTATTGAGTTTTTCACATGACTTTCTTTGATCTGACACCCAGCTGTGTACGTGGGTGCTGGGGTTTGAACCCGTGTACTTGCGCATGCCCGGCAAATGCCATATTCACTGAGCCACCACTCCAGCCCCCATTAAATTTTCTAACATCAGCTCTTGCAAAAATGTGGTTAAGACAATGGTACTTAAGAGATAAGTCTAGGGGCTGGGGTGATGGCTAAGGGGTTATGGTGCTTACCCGGCATGCGTGAGTACACAGGTTCAAACCCCAGCACCCACGTACACAGCTGGGTGTCAGAGCAACAGAAGTCATGTGAAAAACTTAATAAAAATTTATTCTCTTTCTCTCTGTCCTTAAAAAAAAAGAGAGATAAGTCTAAGTCATATTTAATTTATTCATACTTTACATATTTGGTCATATAAAATTATTAATAAGTTATAAAAAAATGATTGTTATAGCCCAAATGAATCTTGTCACTGAGTCAAAATTTAATGCTATTAGACTTTTATTGATTATTGACATAAAGAATTAACAATATAAACAATGCTAACTGCATTTATGTAGTGCTTTGGTGAAAGACAGGGCCCATTATGTTAGCCCATGTTTCTTGGAAAAGGAGGCATGTGATTTCATTTTCATTCAACCAACTTTTATTCTAGGAACTGAAGATAATAAAACAGATGCAATCACTGACTTCAAGGAATTTATATTCTGATAGAAAAAGTAGACACCAAAATCACTTATAATAATTAATTTATAAGTAAATAATATGTGATAATCTCTGGAATTTATTGTAAGGAAAATATCTTTTCAGATGAATAATTATTCCATTTTTTGCCTTAACTGTAAGGAACCTCAGATATAAATTTTATGCAAAATTAATATAATTGTTGTATCACAGGCTGATAGCCAATGATATCTAAATAATTTATATCTTATAAAAACTGTTATTTCTTACTTGTATTTCCTGCAGGCAGGCTGACCAAAGAAAGTTGAGAGGTACAGGGCATGGGGGGATTAAGGTATACAGTGCAAAGAAACAAAACAAACCCCACAAACAATTATGTCTTCTTGAAGTTCTATTTCACAGTTGCATTTGAAAACCAGAATTATTCTATATATGCATTAACTTACACAATAGTATAAAATTTTCATATAAGTTCCAACTCAGACTTCTAAAACCTGTGAGGCTATATAAAAATGAGGATTGCTATCACCTTTAGCCCCATGACAGAAACAAGGGATAGATTAAAATTTCATGGATGTATCATAGACTATATTATGTTTAAAAAATTAGAATTTTGTAATCTTTTGAAACTCTACAGTACTTTAATGGTACTTCTAATAGTGCCTAACACTTGGAAGGATTCCACAGTTTGGCTCCTATAAAGTGGTTTTTGACAGCAAATGTGCAGGAACCAGGATCTATACAGAAACTTGAATCTGAGCCATTTAGACATCATGATGTTGCCCAAATGTGATGTGGTTTCCATTGGCAATACCATAATATCTTCTCACTGAAGCATGAAACTGAGTTTGGGGGATATTTAGCTACCAAAAGCAGCAGACATTATCTAAGTCTTCATCAGACAGAAAAAAAAATTGCAAAAGACTTCCTGGCATTCATTCAGTAGAAAATGAAGAAATGCAGAAGCCAAATAAAGTTAACAGCTCTAAAGGGAGGCTGGAAATTGTGGTGCTCTAAAGTCTTCGTCATTACCACCATGCTGATGCCAATAAACGTTTATAGAGAGTTCTCGCCATGTGCAAAGCACAATGATAGGGGTTTAGATATAATGGTCCTGAAGATCAAGGGCTCTTGTTCTACACAAATGAGGCTAATCCTTCTCTCTCCAGTATCTTATAAGTATGTCTCTACTCATTTGTTAATATCTTTTTGCTTCCTCAGAACTTAAGTATTCTTATTCTTCTTTCAAAACCCATTCCGAATTCCCTCTAATTCCTTACGTCTGGCACAGGATAGTCAATAAATACACATGGATTGAAAGAATGAATTGCAAGGATCTTAATACTCTAATTGGGAAATAGGATACAAGTCACTTCCTTACTAACTGAAGTCTTTATTTTAGTATTTAAAAATAACAGAGACTTTAAAAAAGTTTATTAATAAAAATATGAAAATAATTTTACAGAAAACATTTAGCACTATGTTTTAGACTACAGGGAATCCTTATGTTATTTATTACTGTCACCATTTTAGACATGGCATAGATGACGTAACTAAAATCCACAGGGACTATGTGTTTGTTTAGCTACCCAGGTGGTAATTTGTGGAGGAGTGATAAGAACTCAGTCTAATTGCAGCTTATACTCCTTGCCATCATATTACACATATGAAAAATATAGATGATATAATAAGGCAGTTTATGTTAAAGGCCAGCTGAATGACAGAGGTAATAAGTCCTATAACTTTAGAAGTGATTATAGAGACTGTACAATGGGAGCAGCTTTATTTTAAAAAAATGGAACTGAGGTGGATTTTGAAAGAATAATTGGAAGGGTGAAGTATGGAGAAGGAAGAAGATAAATGACCAAAGGGTTGACAGAAATGTACATAATTATTTGGAGAACAGAATTTGTCTTAATTGTGTAGAACAAGAGTTTATCTAGGACAGTAGTAGAAAACCTAACTAGAGATTTGGCATGAAGAAGAATGTGAAGAACATAACAGTTTGGATTTCATTCTGTAGGCAGAAGTGAATGGCACATGGAGAAAGAGGTATGAAATTTAATTTTTAGGAAGCTGTGTAGCATATAATAGCAGATTAGAGATTACAGACAGGGAATCTAGTTAGAGGTGAAAAAGACTGGATTAAGATGGTCGTGGTGGGAATAAAGGAAGAAATTACAGATAGAAGGAAAAGGGCTGGAGCAGGGGGCTCAGTGGATGAAGTACTTGTCTGGCATCTGCAAGGACCTGGGTTCAAACCCTAGCACCACATACATAACTAAGTGAACCAACAGAAAAAATAAATAAAGTTGATTCTTTCTCTCATTCTCTTCTTCTCTCTTAAAAAAAATAAAGGAGAGAAGGAAAAGCCAGAAAAACAATGATGATTGTGATGGTGCTGGAGAGAGGAATTAGTCTGCCCTGTGTGACAGATACTAATAATGTCACTGTTAGAAATAGGGATATTTATTCAAATTTAAACCACTTGATTCTTACAGGTTTAAGGCACTTATTAACTAAATAATAATAAATGTTTGGACACTTGATAAGCCAGACACTAGGTTAGGTGCAGATGACAGAATGGTGAGATGGAAAGTATGATCCCTATTTTCTCAGACCTTAGAAATTGCGAGAGAACAGTAGCACTGCATAATTATGAAAACGCTGATGATTTATGGTGAAAAGAGATACATGATGAGTTTTATGATGGAAATGTGGAGTATTATGGGAGCTTATGCTAGAAGCATATATAGAGTCTCATTTGGGACTTCCTTGAGGAAGTAACATTTAGTAAGGAATCATGTTAATAGTTTGATGCCCCAAACCAGGGACAGTGATTTAAGGCAGGTTACATATCAGAAATGTGAATCATAATACATTCTTACTAACAACTCTTTCTAATAAAACTATATTGCTTATAGACCTATTTAAGGATGAGAGTAAGGGGTCATCCAGAGCTAATGGAATAGAGATGGGCACTGAACTAATTATAGCCAATCCATATAGCCATTGCTACAATCTAAAGAAAAAAGATGAAAACAATTAATCATCTTAAGAATCTGGAATGGAAGAAAACAAGAGATTTTTAGGGGATTACAAACTGAAAAGTCAAAAGTCAAGTCAGAATAGGAGAGACCTGAGGGCCATACATTTGCCCAAGTTCTGAGTGGGCAGGAGTAAGTAAGCAGAAGTTGTTAGTGTGTGGCAAAAGACAGAAACAGATCTGGCTAGAAAAATATCATAATGTCTCATGAGTAAGAGTGGATTTTCTGTAAAGTAATATTAATTTTCAATGGTTTTACAGTCACAATAACCCATAATGGATTCATTTCAAATTATAGCAAATTACAAAATCTATATGGTTTAAATTAAAATTTCAATACAGTGTTGCGTTCTTAGCATTTCTGAAATAATCTTCTTTAAGATAACCTTCTTTAAGATACAAATTACAAACTCATTCTAGGTATCAGAGGTTGAGTTAGAAGAATGGGTCTGTTCTACGTAGAGAAAAAGGCTCCACTGAGCAGGTCATTTCATAATGGATGAAAGTAAACTCCGAAGAAGGTATTATACTGAGTTCAGCTACCAGGGTAAATTATTGTATATGAAAACAAATCTATTTTATTACTTTTACTTATTTTTATTTTTTTTT
>PVKS010007209.1:47101-74280 GCA_004027875.1 Aplodontia rufa | reverse complement strand
TTCCAATTTATCAATTTATATGCCATATCTAAGAATCTTTAGATTCTTTTCTAAAAAGAGTACATATTTTTTATTAATAAATTGTGTGCATTATATATAGTATAATATAAATATATATTCTACAATACATGTGTATATATTTATGTGTGTATATACTTTAACTGCATATATATGTATATTATACATATACATATATATACTTTACATATATATATATATATACACACAATTCCCCCTAGTTTAAGATACAATATTTAAATTAAGTTCTTCTTTTAAGAGGGAGAGAGAGAGAAAGAATCAATTTTATTTATTTCTTCATATGGCCTTTTATTCTCTGACACTTAGTTGTGTATGTGGTGCTCGGGTTCAATCCTGTGTCCTCGTGCATACCAGGCAAGTGCTCCAAACATGGAGCAACCCCACCAGCCCTACATTAACTTCTTAAAGTGAACTGTGTTCACAAAGCTGTTTAGATAAATAGATTCATCAAAGCATCCTCTAACATTAATTAAGATACATGTCACTGTTCTTTGGAGAATACTATCTCAGAATAATCAAGCCCTAATAATGAGTTAATAATATGAGCTAACAATCACCATGCCAATGTTATATCAGGAAATGTTCTATGGGCTTTGCAAATAGTAATCCTGATTCTAGTCATATAGAATAGTAATTTACCATTTTTACAAATTAACAAAAGGAGACCCATGCAGATTCCATGAAGTCACTAATTCTGATCATGGTTCCAGAATCACAGAAGGCTAATACTAAAGTAAATTCTATGAACCACTATTCGTGTTTTAACTCACTTCCAAGATCTCTAGCATTTCTCCCGCTTTCTTTGAGGAGTGTATCCTTCCTTTTTTAACTTAACACCTCTTGGCATCCCACAATTTGGTAAATCATGTTTATGAATCATACAAAATTAAGAACTCATTTTGGAGAGACATGATTTTTTTGTTTCTGTTTAGGTAGAAGCATAGCTAATTCTGTAGTATTCATTATAATTCAATTTAGGTATAAAAATCAAAGAGAAATTAATATTCCTTTAAACACAACAACCAAAATTTACAAATTTGACACATAAAGAAGAAAGTAAGAAAAGAAAGACAAAATCTAAAGAAAGTAAGACAAAAAATATCCAATGACACAATGAGCTCTCATTTACACTTAACTTGACTTCCGTGAAGCTAAGAAAAATAATAGGACTGTGATTATTTATATGAGTTTGAATGTAGCATGGAAGTATAAAAGCCTTTCTTTTTACCAGCATTCTAGCAAAATGGGAGATACTCCATTGTACTACCTTTGCGTTCACCTAACTCAAGCCATATATATAGGAAGATTTTTCAGAAGTTGAACATCTTGTCAAAGAAGACGTATGGTAGTAAAACACAGTTCATTACAGATAGTATGAAACCATTTTAAACCCTGGACTGGTATGGCTTGAAAAAAATGTGGATTATATTCCTCCCTTTGGTATAATACTTATCACTGACAATAAAGGGCTGTTAACAATAATAAAAAAGATGACTGTCATTGGTAGTATACAAAATAGGTTATTTCAGAATTTTTTAATTCTTGAAAATTTAAATAATTTGTTAACTTTAACATGAATTACAGTGTAAAGTATTAATGATCTAATGGCAAATCACTATAAAACAGCACCACACATGGGCAGTGTGGTCTTAGTTTCTGTAATAACAACTTCTTTAAAGTTCACCATACCTTGAGGCCTGTCTATAAACATCCAAGTGAAGTTTTCATGGGAGTCTGCATCAGGATGTTTACTTCAATATGCAAGGATATAGATTCTAGAGAAATTTCAATGATTTTATTAGCAAAAGACATATTTTATGGCTGGAGCGGTGACTCAGCGGTTTCGGCGCTTGCCTGGAAAGCATGAGGACCTGGGTTCAAACCCCAGCACCACGTACACAACTAAATGTTGGAGCAACTAAAGCCATGTGAAAAACTAAATAAAGTTGTTTCTCTCTTTAAAAAAAAAAGACATATTTTAGTGAGATCACATTACAGAATGTCACCTAATTAAATTTTTCATTAGATTCTTCTACAAAAGCTTGCACACTTATTCTTTTTACCAATTTAACAGAGCCCGCAAGCCTTATATTGTCAAAAAAGCATTGATGCAAAACACTTTTTCATTTTTTACAAAATCTAAGTCTTGGTGAATAAAATTGCTAAAAATAAAATATCTGACGAAAGAACTCCTTGTTTAATCATTTTCAAAATTTATTGGCTGTTTCTTCTTAGTGAGACCGTTAGGAATTCTGACAACATATAATGTTACTTCAAATATCCTTTCATTATATTTAAAGTAATGAATAAATTTTAGATTTGAGTATTTTTGTACTTTATCAGTATATTACATGGGATATGAATTAGTTGGTGATTTCTACCTAAATGTATATAGGAGTTTTGATAATTACTTCAATTCGTTGGCAGAAAGGGAGACTTAGAACATGAACAGTACCCTCCTGATTGGTGCACAGAACTTAGAGCTAAACTCAACTTTTCTGTTTGTATAGATCAATGTGTCGTGACTAATCTTGTTTGTTAGATGAGCAGGTTCCCTGTGTTCAATTGTCACATGTCTATTCCTTAGTATCTTCTATTTATCAATAATGACACATAGCCACATCAAAAGAGTTTGGGTAAAAATGAGAACTGTATTGACTGAAAGAATCTAAAGATTCTAAAGAATCTAAAGATTGAAAACCATAGTTATTCAACAGAGCTTCAGAAATAATTGAAAGCAGGTATACAAATTGAATAGAGCTATTGATATTTTCTATCTTGGTTTTTCTCTCAAAATTGTATTTATTATTTCATTCTCTGTATGTAGACTGGATTTTTCCACTAGGAAAGAAATTTGATTTCCAGCAGTTCAGAACTTCTCACAAATGTGCATTCTGCTTTATAAAAGGACAACCATAATATCAAAGCAGAAATCCTGGAAAAGGAACTCAGGCATAAAGTGAATGAGGTATTCTTCATGAAATGTGATTTGAGTTGAATAGATAAATAAATGAAAAATATAAAAAATATTTTATTTTATTTTATAAAATGGCTTATTCAAAATAAATATCCCAAGTTTATGATTAAACAGTTTTCCCAAATCGTAACTAGGGCCTGGGTGGGAGTTTATAGCCTCAGAAACAGAAGATTTTTAGAAGGACACTCATGTACATGCTCATGAAGGTCTTTTCTAGAGCTCTAGATATCTTGAGATTTTTGCACTCAGAGTAATTTACTAGTTAGGTTAAGGGAGGAGGTTAATCAGTCAATTATTGTTACAAAGAGAAACTGGAATTTGAATTATTCTGATTGACTAACTGTGCTGTTTGCTTTATCATAAAAACTAAATAACTATTTATCTATAATATACCTTAGATAAAAGAGAGACATGAATTTTTATTATTCAGTAGAAATCCTGAAACTTTTATTCCCAGGTCATAAAAAAATCAACGTAAGTTAGGAGGCAATTTTTCATGTGCACTTGTATGCACATTCACATACACATCAATTACAAATCTACTCAATGAGATTAGCAGAGACTTGGGTATTGTTGGGACAAAAGGAAGCGTTCCTTAAGAGTTAAAAGCTTGTCCTCTCTCAGTTGCTTAATTGAATTCAGGTAGTCATATGGCTTAAAGAAAGAAGCTTAACTTGTCTGCTTTTTTATGTGAAACTGTGCTCTGAGACAGGAGCCAGCACAGGTGACTGTTACGGAATGTCTGTCTTGCCAGGTCAATAGAGAGAAAGCTTGACAGTCACACAATTCCAATCCTGTTTTGTGCTGGGGTTTCAGGGGAAGGCATGCAGAGAAAGCTTCCTTAAACCAAACATTGTTTAATGATATCAAATAAAAGCAAAACAAAGGTGTAGGCTTGAGTATAACCGGAATAATTTATTACAATTTGCTAAATATATAAAAGAACTCTGGAATGAGAAATAATTTTGCATTTTCATCTCTAGTATTTGCAACTCATAGCTTACCTTTTGAAAATAGATTGATCTTTTGTACTATGTGAGAAAATGCTAAGTATTTCTCAGTTTTGGAATTTGTATATGTGAGAGATCAGTAATTACACTTTCCAAGAAAAAAGAATTTCTTTCTTTTTAGAATTTCATTTCTCATTGGCACAATTTGCAAATTATAACTGGGTGCTCTTTTAGTACATTTGTACCAAATTACCTGGGACTTGGTAATTTATGAAGAACAGGAATTTGTTTCTCACAGTTCTGGAGGATGCATCTGACCTGGTGAAGGCCTTCTAACTATGTTCTCCCACGGAAAATGTAGAACACAGGATAGCCTAATGTGGTAATAAGTTCTTTTCTATAAGGGTCTCATAGCCTGATCACTTTGAATACTGTCACATTTGTATTTGCATTTGCAGCACCTGGTTTTTATTTATTTTTTTTTAGGGGATATATTAAAACCATAACTGATGCCTTTCTTGTGCATTTTGTAACAACTTAATTTTCTATGATCTTTTGCATTTTTGTTGTTATAGGGGATATATGAAGGTAACTAAAAGCAGAAGAGAGATTTAAAGCTGTACATGGAGCAGTGACAGGTAGATTGAAATTTGTGTAATAAGCTATGTATTCATGTCACAGTTCCTTCTGTCCCCTTACAAAACACAGATTCACTGGGTTTGCAATGGTTCATCTTATTGACATTTCTGCCCTTTTCCTGTCTATTGCAAAATATGTAGTTGCACATTGTGTTTGTGTGACAGTTACAGTGGACTTGTCTATGAGGAGAAAAGAACTTTAACAATAATAACGTATCTAGCACCCTATTCCTTTCACACATACACATGTATACACAGACACACACTTATATAAAATTTTCAAAGGCAACTGTTTCATCTTAACACAAGGATAGACATTTCAAATAAGGAATACATAATCTGACTTCAAAGGAACGGCAAGCAAAATCCTAGCAGAATGTGAGATATATACTCATATAAAAAGCAGAGGATTTAATTTTAAGAACTTGAGAAGAATAAATTTAATTCCATTCCAAATTGCTTTACACTGATCTTTTGGCATTTCCTTTCTTGGTAAGTTGAAATTTTATATCAAAATGCATTTTATATATATGTATATATGCACATATATTTATATATACATATATACAAAATGCATTATATATAAATAAAAATGTCACTGTAAAAATAATATCAAGAATAATGATGTCATTTTATAATACTTTTTTAACAAGAACTTTTGGTACATTATTTTGTGTAAATTATCAAATTAACTTTTAAATAACTATTTTGAATTTATTTATAGGAAAATAATTGGATCTTACAATAGTTAGTCACATTTTCATCATGTGCTATACTTTGTAAACTGTAATTCACTAAACAAATGTTTGTTTCGTCCTTGAGGAAAGAAGTCATGGGGTCCCAACTCACACCAACACTCATTAATGCTAAGTGCATGAACAAAGGAATAAATAAAACAGTCTGGAGCAGGAATCCATCTCTTTTGACTTCAAAGGCAGTGCTAACAAAAATGATTTCACGGTATAAGATTTATTTTTTTCAGGCTATTTTCAGTCTGATCACTTGAAATAATCATGATCAATCACTGATTGATTAATCACATTGGAAATATGCATTTCATTCTTCTAGGGAGGAGTTCATTTTGTGAGCATTTAGGTTTGAGAAGAGAGTTCACACTTACACTTCTACTATTATAGTCTCACCATCAGGGACAACATTCTGAATGCCATTAGGGTTTAAAATTTGATGAGGTCTACCAACAAAACCCAAATCTGGAACATGCTGAATGAATGGACAAAGTTTCCAGTTGCTTATGTGTTTGAGATTGCTACGTTTAGGAGTTAAGGGGTATTTTGGTTTGAATGCGAGGTGTCCCCCAAAAGCTCATGTGTGACAATTCAAGATTCAAGAAGGCTGAGATGAAATGATTGGGTTGGGAAAGCCTTAATCCAATCAGTGAGCTAACCTCCTGATAGGGATTAACTGGTAACTGGAAGTTGGTAAGGCACGGTTGGAGGAGATGTGTCCTTGGGGCCTGCCTTTAGGGTATATATTTTGTATCCGGCTAGGAGTTCCTCTCTCTGCTCCCTGGAGCCATACTTTCCACCAGTATGTTCAGCCTTACCACTAGCCCTGAGGAATGGAGCGGGCCTTCTGAGAAACTGTGAGACTTCAAATAAACTTTTCCTCCTAAATTTTTTCTTGTCGGGTCTTTTAGTCACAGCAGAGTAAAAGCTGACTAAAACAAGGAGAAATGTATGTATTTTGTGATATTTACATCAAATTATTTTAGGTTTTAAGTACATCAAATTTTATATTTAGAAACATGATTTAGACTGTGTTATCTAATATATTCAATAGAACTATTTACTATTACTTATAGAAGCCTTGGGAAAGACAAACCATAAGAAGGCAGGGAAAAATAAGTGTTGGTATCTCCCTGATCCATGTCAGTTTATTTAGTTAGTATCCTTGAACTATGTATTCATCTAATACATTACCAATAATAATGTTATAAAAGCCTAGTACAGCAATCACAATGAAATACTATTTATGATTATCCAAATATATACAAGGCATAAAATATATTGCTATAAATGAATACATAGGTACTCAAGGAAAGAAATACAGATATGCAATTATCTGTTTGGATTCTAAATTGATTACATGAAATACGTTCTGTGGAATATTTTATATCTTACTGATTATATTTTTGTTAGGATATTGTGTTTTTACATAGACTATAGAATTACATCATTGTCAAATTTGATGGGAAGAAAAGGAGTCTAAATAAATCAGCAAAAGTGAGTCTAGAATGAAATAAATGCTTCAAAAAATCCACGAAATTGAAAACCTTGTGGTTAGTAGCATAAATTCAAAAAAATAGTAATAATGAACAGATGGTGATTATTAACTAAATACTAAGCACACTGAATAGCTTATTTTTCAGTTTTGTTTAAGGTTTTATGTGTGTCTGTGGCTCAAGGAATAAGTGCTAAAGCTAACACAAATGTATGTATTCTGTTTGGGAGAACTGTATATATAAGCCTACATTGAAATGATTCTGTTTAGAGGTTTCAATAATCAGCCATATAATAATCCATAGTGTGAGTCCTTTTCACTCCCCTCTTTCTCAGTAGGCAGGATGGAGGATTAGGCACAGCACAGGCTTTATCTGGTTGTAAAAGGAAAACAGACAGTAGAACCAACATTTGTGGGCCTTAATTAGAAACTAAAGGGAGGCTGAAGGAACTCTGACAATACTAAATCAAATTTTTGATCATGAGACTTGCAGAGGACTTGCTGCTGTTATAATTGGAAACCGGCACAAGCAATTGTCAGAGGACTTGACAAGCTGTGATGCACACTTTGGGTCCTGGCTCACCGGAGGACTTCTGGTGTTCCCTTGCAGCAATGACATCTTCCTTCTGCCCTTTAAAACGGGAGAAATGAAATGACTCCTCCATTGTGGCTTTTCTTAGAAACATCCTCTTCATTCCGTAGATGTGTGGACATTTCATAAAAAATTGGCTTAGAAACTAGAACATAGTAAAATAGACTCACTGAGAGCTATAAGAGTTTGAATTGTTTAACAGGTGTTTTAAGTTTGACTCACTTGGAATTATTTTGATTAGAAAAATCATTAAGATATCTATTGCTACAAACAGTACTATAGTTAAATATATATAGTTAAATCTATACATATGAAATTTTTCTATATAATTAGTTTCTATTCTATCAATTGCTGAATATTGCTAATCAGCAATTACTAGTAATCTGGAAAAGTAAAAATTGTGAAAAGCATAGAGAGCTATAAGTATCTTTGAGCTTATTGATGAATTTCACTTCATGTTTTCTGAATCTCATAAAATTCTGACAAAGAACTTTTTACATTGGCTTTAGACCTGTGTCTTGACATAGAATATCTACAGGGATTATAAGTGTAATGGCATTTTTCTTGTTCTGTTACTTCAAGTGTGCTCTGATTATTTTGGACTGAGAAATATTAGTTACAAAATTTCAGCTAAGCCACTGTTTCTTCCTCTGATTTCTTTCCTGTGGCATAATTGCATAAGTTTTAGAATGAGTGACTGAGCTAAGGACACATCACACCTCATAAATTAAGCATATATATTTCTCAGGCTGATGTGTGCAATCATCAGTGGTTGCAAAATAATAATTTGTGTCCTCAGATATTAGAAATCCTCATTTTGTATTTCCAAATATACTAATTAGCTGGTGAATAAATTATTATTATTGATCAAGTCTGTTTAATTTGACTATATGTTCACCAGTGAAACAATCACAAATTTAAATAAAAATAAATAAACTTCATTAGGAAATGAAATTATGAAAACCAGTTTCGTACGTTAAATATGACATTAAATAATGTACTATATGTGTAGCACTTTGGAAAGCACATCTTTCATGTACGCAGTGTCAAGTAGCAGATGTTTCTGAATGATCTTTCACAATGCATCTTGTTTTCATTATTCTTTGACCTCCTTACCATACTCACTTGTAGAAATCATTTTTTCATTGTTGCACTTGCAAACACTTCTACTGAGTATTGAGTAACGTTTGTTCTTTAAACTTCCCGTTTTAGTTTGCATATATGTATTGAAACTTCTTCATACCTACATATTCAGAATTTCCATTCTTTTCAAGTAAGTTTATCTAAAAATAAAAATAATAAAGGATATAATTTAAAAATATCAACACTAATAATATCTATAATAAAGTAGCTGTTTCAATGAACTAGAGACAGTTTTATGTACATTATATGGTTTAATTTCCAGAAAATAAGTATAATTATTATGCTTATTCAGAAATAAAGAAAATAAGGATATCTAAATGATTTTCATAGTCTCAAAAAAGGAAAAATGTAGTAGAATCATGATTTTTGCCAAGGTGGAACACATTCCATTAAAATTCTATTCAGCAAATAGCCAAAAATGCACCTTCCCATTCACAATATATTCTTCTCCTGGTTTTAATGAAGGATTTGCTCCTGTTCTTAACCAAAGCAAGTCAGTTTTGCACAGTAACAGATCATCAAACAATTTGCTCATTCCTATTCATTCTCAAAGCCTCCATTTTTTCCAGTTGCCATTCTCCCTACCACATTCAGAGAAGAGATTACTTTAAGTCCAAGGAAATGAATGCATGGCATTTTCAGATGAGTTATGGGTTGTCTGGGTCAATCCTGTGAAAGGGAAAAATTTCTGAGTCAATTTGGGTCAATTATAAGGAAGGGAAGAATATTTCCCTACTCTTGTTTAATAGTGATATATTAAACATATATATATATATCTCGAATACTGCTTTTCTTTCTCTCCTTAAATACATTATAAAAGCAAGTATACCATCTAGTTGTTATTTATAACCAAATAGGAAATAGCAATAGAATGAAATAAGCACAGAAACTACAGAACAAAGAGAAAGAAAGAATTTGGGTTTGATGTCAATCTTTACCCTACAATCATATCAAATATTAAGTCCACCTTACCAATTATTCTTTCCATTCATTTTTAAGCTTCTTTGATTTTTGGGTTTTCCGCTACTTGCAATCTAAAGGATCCTAAAAGATAGTGAGATGAACAATAATAGCTTCGTGAAAAGGAAATTTCTTATTCTTTGTATGTTCTAACTACTGCTCTGCTACGTTTTACTGGCCCTCAGTTCCTCTACATTCCTATATTTCCTCTCCTTGCTTTCCATTTGAATATTGTCTTCATTGCATTTCTAAATTCCTCTGTTATTTCCATTACGCCTGGTGTCTGATGCTCTCCTTGCTCTGCTGCTCCCTGTTCGCCTGTATCTGAACTTTACCTCCTCAGGGATTCTTCAGATGTCACAGATTCTTAAGTTTGATTTGGCTTTTACAATCTGTCTACTGTATCCCACAACTCAAAAAGAAACCTCTTGTGAACCGTTCAATTGAGCTGTCAAATCTTTTCATAATTTTTAAAGTTAAATTTTAGAAAACAATAGTAGCAAATAATTTCTAAATGACAGAAAGTTAGAAAACTCATTTGACATTCTCAGATCATCTTAATAAATCATCTTAGTGTACAGATATGTGTTTCTTCTTTTGCTTTTTAGGAGTCAAGTTATTGTATAATCATAAGTGCTAATAAATTAACAATTTGATACTTTTTCGATCGTAAGCCATAGTTACCCCCCACATCATCCACACCCCAGCCTCTTTATTCTTCTATATTATGTCCCTATAACAGATAAAAGGGATATATATATATATATATATATATATAGTTGTGAATTTTCCCGAATTAAATGATTGCATAAGCATTATTTGACTTCGAAGGTGAAGGTGGCGGGTGGGGGGCATAAAGAGTATGTTACATTGTTTATTGTCTCTCTAGATCCCTCCCTATCTTTCCTTCCTCTCCCCCCACCACCTCTTCCCCCTACAAGTCTATGTTTCCCCTACATTATGTGTCGCTATGCCCTTGACGCATCGAATACTTGAGTCTGACTACCTTTCACCCAAACCTGGGTTTAGTTCTAGCCTCCACAATTGAGGAAAAACATTTAACTCTTGGCTCGCTGGGTTTGGGTGCCTTTGCTCAGCATGATTTCTTCCAGTGCCATAGCCATACATTTATCTTCTAAGGCTGTATGTCTTTTTTTGTAATAGCTGAATAAAACTCTCTCTCTCTCTCTCTCTCTCTCTCTCTCTCTGTGTGTGTGTGTGTGTGTGTGTGTGTGTATCAGAGCTTTTGGATGCATTCATTAAGTGAGGAGCATATGGGTTGATACCATAATTTAGCTATTGCAAATTGAGCTGTTATGAACATTGATTTTGCTGTGTTGCTGTAATGTGCTGCATCTGACCCCTCTGGGAAAAAATACACAGAAGAGGGATAGCTACTTTGTAAGATGATCCAACCCTAATTTTTTGAGGAGTCTCCACACTGCTTTCCAGAGTGACTGTACCAGTCTGTAGTTCTTTCAACAAAGTGCTGGTGTTCCTATCTCCACAAAACCCCTCTAGCATTGGTTGCTGGTTGTCTTCATCTTTGCAAGATTGACTAGTATTAGGTGAAATCTTACTATAGTTTTGAGTTGAAATTCTCTGATTACTAGTGATCTAGTTTTGAGTTGAAATTCTCTGATTACTAGTGTCATGTATTCCTTGCCTTGCTCGATTTCCTCTGTTGAGACACTTCTGTTTAGCTCTTTGTCCGAGGAGCCATGATTATCTCTCATTCTGTGGGTTATCTCTCAACAGTTTTGATGAATTTTTTGGCTGAGCAAAAGCTTTTTAATTTAATGGCATCCACTGATTAATTCTTGACTTTACTTCTTACACTTTGGGAGTTTTGTTGAGGAAGTCGTTGCCAAATCCCATATACTTGAGTGTTGGTCCTAATTTATCTTCTAGCATTTGTTATACTATGGATTAAAAAACAGAAATATATGATCAGCAATGCTAATTGTGATTAGCTAATTTTTATTCATTTGCTTTGTTTTAGAAACAAAGAACTGTATATCTAGAGTTTTGATTTTAGAAATTTAGTAGGTAGGAGCTCTTCTTAATATCCTTAGTACTTGAATTTTTAAGTTATTCTCTTACTTCTGGTCCTGTTTGAGTCTCCTTTTCTTTCTAAATTGTGTTTATCTTTTCTAAAGATAAATAGACTCCTATAAATTTTTCCTATTATAAATTCTTAATTTATCCATTTCATTGTAGAATATTTTCTTGTGGCTGTTTTACAATTAATAATTAAGTTTTAAAAGACCCCCTTCTGAGTCTTACATTAAAAATACACTACAGTTAAAACATAATAAAATAAACATTAAAATGGAATAAAATATTTAAAAGCTCAGCAAACTGGCATCAATAAACCAATGTGAAGAAACTTATCTCATCTAGACTGCTCAGAAAGAAAGCAACCTGTAATCACATTTGGTGACTCCTTATTTCAAAGGGAGTTGCTCCTGTTTAACTGGTTCCTGCTTTCATATGCTTCTATTTTCTTGACTATTATTGGTCATTCTGTCATTCTGAGGGATGAATGGAAAAAAATTCTAGACTTTAAAATATCTCAACAGAGAGCTGGCTCTTCAAACAAAATAATATTAGTAAATGTACTTAACAATCTTTTAATAGCTAAATTGGATGACTCTATGTCTGGCTTTATTTGACTAGATCTAATTTACCTGATGCCTTCAGCATAATTAATCAGATAATGCACTTTAGTGAATACCATCATTTCATGTTTTGAGGATAATGTTAAAGAGACTGGTTTTAATATTCTGGGCGTTGCTTGTCATTCATAGGACCACTTGGAATTTTTGCATAACAATGCTAGAATAGATACTCTATAAATTGGTATCTGAAGTAAATAGACTGAGGTAAAATTTGATACTTGTCAATCACCAGAAGGAGAAAAAAATGGAAAATTATTGAGTGTCAATAAAGAAAAAAAAAACTAACTCTAGAGGAAAAACAGTAGCAAATTTGTGTTGTCTCCAAAAGACGCAGATGCAATATTTTTGTGATGGAAAATTACAATGAAAGAAAATGACTAAGAATTGTAAGTGTCTGTAACTTTGTCAATGGCATTTATTTATATATGGTTGAAATGAAAATCAAAACATATCACCAACCAAGATAATCCAATCATTCAAAAATCAGATATTTTATGCATATTAGTCCTCGTTAGATCAACTGCCTACTTCTTGAATGACTATGGTACATTACAAATCTCATAACTTTATCCTAAAAACTTCAATTTTTACTCATCCTTGAGTGGCAGTTCATGAATATTTTTCCTTCACTCTTTCATAATTTGGAAACCCCTAATATTTGAATTATCCACCCACTTGATACATAAATCACCATTTCCTTTTGGTTTTTCAGACAAAATCTTAGAGTAATTTAGTACTTCCTTCTTTTTTTTCTAATTATACATTGAGTGTTTCACTAAATTCCATTTCTTTTATCATCAGAGCACATGATCAATTTTATCATTCAGACAAAACCAATTTGTTGCAAGCTTTCATTGGTTTTTGCCCAGGTAAATACAATAGCTTCCTTGTATGTTTAATGATCTTTATCCTCTCTGGGGCTTTACTGTGCTTGTTATGTATATATAGAGAGAGGTGCTATGTTAAAATATATCTCAAATCAGCAAATATATCAGCTCAAATCTTTCAGTGGTTTTACACATACCTCAAAAATATCTTTCTCTTACAAATAGTGTGATCAGATATTTATTCTCAAAATCAGAATATTTTTTATGCCAGGAAAAGTGATGCATACTTGTTATATCTGTGATTATGCAAAAATTCAAAACCAGTCTCAGTAATTTAGCAGCATCCTTTCTCTAAAAAAAAAAATTAAAAAGACTTGGGATGTAGTTAGTTGATAAAGCTTCCCCAAATTCAATACACAATTAAAAAAGAAGAGAGTGGTTAATTTTGAATGTGAAAATGAACTCTATTTAGTACTACAATTGCCAAGGATTGAGTGGGATTACCTCAGGCAAATCTAGACATAGGTCTAGACATCTGGTCATCCTACTTCAAAGGTCTTGTTTCTTGTTATTATCTCCTTTTATTCACTTTCCCATTCTTTTCTTTCCAATTATCTGATGTCCTAGCTTTTTCTTCAAAATGATAGGAGCACATGCTCATTCATAGTGGTTATTTCTTTGTCTGCAAAATATCCCTCTAAGATAGCCAATGGGTTTCTCCTTCATCTTCACTAGATTATTTCTTAAGTGTCATTTTTTCAGCCTTCTATAAACAAGTCCTTCAACATGCTAACTTCATGACACTTTCTTTTCCTCTTGATACTTGTGAAATTTATCACATGATATAAATTTTATATTATTTTATATATTATAGCTCTCCTCATTAGATTATGAACTTCAAGTGAGGATCTATTATTTCATGTAGTATTTCCAATTCATTTGGATGTAGTTTTAGGGATAGACATTTACTAAACTGTAGACCTTGCATAGATTTTTTTGGATTTTGTTTCTCCCAGGTCATACACATCTAGAAAGAACTCAGCTTAAAATTCATGAAATTTGTAAAATGCTCTCAATGCCTACTTAATTTCATAAAAACCAATTTTAGTCTCAACTTTTTTTTTCATTATTTACAATTGAACCCAGAGGCTCCTTACTACTGAACTACAGTTTTCTACTTATTTATTTATTTATTTATTTTGAGACAGGTTCTTGATAAATTGCACAGGTTTTCTTCAAACATGAAACTCTCTGCCTCAGCCTCCCAAGTGTCTGGCATGTGCCAATGTACCTGTCATCAACTCTTGAATGTACTTTAGAAGTTACATTAAATATATACTTTATCATGATGTTTGATTTTTAGAAGTGGATTGACTAAGAAAAAGAGAAATGTCAGGTACTTACACTAACATGTTTCCAAGAAATGAAGGTTCCTAGATAGGATTTAAAAATTGAACAAATCTAATAAATGATTATTTTGTGCTTACATTTCAACTTACTTACTAAAGGCCATCAGATCTGTAAACCTTAAAGATTTATTAAAAATTTTATCATTAATCATGTCATCTCCTCATGCACAACTAGGTACAAGAACTTGGGACTCAACTGTTACCGCTATCTCTCAACTCATGAATTATGCAATTCTTGAATATCAAACTTATCTTCCTCTCTTTTAGCTTAGTCTTCTGGAATGGGAATTAGGCTTGTAAATATGTGAATTCAATGGAACTTGTGCAGGAAAAGAAAAGAGAGAGCTTACTTATTGTGGTGCAGCATTTGTAACATATCTCATAAATCTTGACAATGGAACGGTGTCTAACGTTCCAAATGGATTGAAATCAAGTATTTTGGAGAGGCCAGTGAGTCACTCAAATTTATATTATGCTTGTGTGTGTATGTGTGTGTGTGCATGTGTGTGTTTGTGTTTTCCTTCAACTTTATATTACCTTTGCTGACTTGGAAGTTTACATGGACAGAAAAATGTCACTTTAAAAAAGAGCTAGTTGTAAATTTTATCATTCCATAAACATATATAGAATTTATGCTGCATTTTACTTTATTCAAATTTCCAGCTGATAGACAATTATTAATGCATTTTTGTTCAAGTGATCAACTGTGGACCCATCTCTTAGTGCTAAAGCATCAATATCAAATTATATGAATTCTGTACATCTAGTGGTAATCCTGGCCCTAAAGGAATGTTTATGACATTAAGAAGACTAAAGCTCCTTGAAACTTTGCAGAAAGATGAATAGATGGAAAATTGGAACAAAAACTAAAAAAAAAAAATTAATAAAACAAAAGTTGAGGATAAAATTAAGTTACCCAATGTCTGACAAATGGGAGTACCAGGCTACTGGGAGCAGTTATAATAGATGTTGGAATCATAAACACCACAATCATGATGATAGTAATTTTAATGAAATGACTCCAATGGGGAACATCATATATCAAAACACCTCTGTCAAGTCACACTTTACCATAACATTCCATAACACAGAAGATTAAGAACTCAAAAAAAGTCCAGAGAATAAATATGTCTCTTAGAGGAAATCAACCTCAACAACCAAAAAATAAAATAATTTTAAGAGAAAAATTATGTACATATTCCCACTCTCAGATTTTTATCAAGATGAAAAGAAAACAGATCCTCAGAGAGAGATGAGGCCAAGCATTCTAAGGCAATTTCTGAGGATACACCTGATGAAAAAATCCAGGAGGTGATCCCCCAAAATAGTTCACACTCACCCCAATAAAGCAGGGGTGGCTAAGGAAGGAAGAGTGCATGGAAATGTGGGACCCAAGTAGTATCATCCATGTGCTTAGGGCATTTGGGAATATTGGTGAATTCTATTTATAATCCCAAGGAAATTTTTAAAAGTTATTAATTCTAGGGAAAATCTACAAGAAAGGAACTAAGTTAATGTACTCTTCAACTCAACAGAGAATTTTATTTCCTTAGTCACTATAATGTCAATATTGATTATCAATTTAATCTAAAGTATGAGATAAATACGTTATAAGGAGAAAAGTGGGTGACAAAATGTGTGTGTGTCCAAGTGTGTATAAAGAGCACTGACATGAGCTCTTACATATAATAATGAGTCTATGCAGAATGTCTACTCTCTAGAAGTAAATATGTAAGAAAAAAAGAAAAAAATGAAAGTAAATACCATGAAAAAAATCTAGAGAATTAAAAAAAATGTTATGCTTTGGAAACAAACTATAGATTAGGCAAGAGTGAAGCTAATGCTGTGTTATATGTAACATCAGCTATTCCAGAGGCTGAATCAGGAAGATCACAAGTTTGAGGCTAGCCTGGACAATTTTACAAGACCCTAGCTGAAAATAAAGGGCTGGTTATGTAACTTCATGGTAGAGAGCTCCAAGTATAATCCCCAGTACAAAAAAAAGAGTCAGATATGGGATGCTACTTTCCATACTATCCACATTAGCACTGATATGTTTTATGTTCATGAAAATGTTTAACAAAATTATTTTCACATAAGTAAATTATATTGTTATATGTTAGATATGATGTAGGTAGACATGAGCTATTTTCATTTTATATTTATTTCACATTTAATTTCAGTTACAAAACAAATATGGTCATTTTATACACATATATTCTCAATTTAATATATGTATCTAATGGTTTGACTGATAAAATATTAAGTGAGTATATATTTTAGAGAATTACAAATCCCTTTTTTCTACATTAGTGTGGGGAAGATCATACTCAGAAACATTTTGAAATAATTATGTCTTAGACAGCTTTGTACTTAAGAAGGAATTAATTTACAGAAATGCTCCAGGTAATTGGTTATTAAACAAATCCTTCTACTCAATTCTAGCATAATAGACTATGATTAGCACTTTTTTCTGTGGTAAGTGACAAATACCCATCAGTGATGTGAAAAGAAGGTTTGACCTTAAACATCCAGACTCAATCTAACACTTTCAAAACTAAGGCAGGAAAGATATAATCAATGGATTCATTGGCTAAATCCAAATTCATTTTAATCACCATGTTTATTTTATAATTTCTCTTAATACCTTATAATTTTCAGTGATAATTAGTGAAATGGAGAAAACTATAAAGAAAAGCTTATCCAGTATCCTATTTCTTCAAAAGAAGTACTGCAAATATATTGGCCTACTTGCTTCCATTTACTGTTTGAACTTTAGCTTTAGTGATTATGCTATACACATAATATTTATCTTTATATCACTAAATATTATACCTACGAAATAGTTTACAACTTTTTGTAAGTGGAATTTTAATGACTGAAAAATGTATCATTATATCACAAAAGCCATAAAGTATTTAGCATTTTTACATAACGTTGAACATTTTTTAAATTCCACAGTTAATACTGCATTAAATATCCACATTTTTGAAGATACTACATAGGACAAAATTATAAGGCACAGATTTTGCTCATTTACAAAATGATAATGAATACATACTTTCCCAAACACATATACACAATTTATAATATCGATATTTATTTCTGAGCACACTCTGAGGGAAGCACCTAATAGAACATGGGGTTCTTCATCACTGGATACACTTCAACATATGCTATGGATTAAATTATGTCCCCATAAAAGATATGTTGAAACCCTCACCCTCAGTATCTCAGAATTTGTTGTATTTGGAAATGGAGTGATTAACGATAAAAATAGTTATAATGAGATCATATATGAGTAGGGCAGGTGCTTAATCCTATGTGAAAGGTATCTTAGCAGAGAGAGGGAGACACAGAGATGATGATGCCATAGAACAATGGAGGCACAGACTGGGATTCTCCAGTACAAGTCAAGGGATGCCAAGGTTTGTAGGGAAGCATCATTAACTACAAAGAAAAAGAAACATTTCCTCACAACCATTTCAGGGCAACCATAACTTCTTGATTTTGGATTTCTATCTTCCAGAAATATAAGACAATTAATGTTTTGTTGCTTTAAGACATCTGGTTTGTGGCAGTTACAATAGCATGAGGAAACAGATTTGTCATGCAAACTCCATTCTTGCACATTCTACCTTATTACACACAAACACTTATACACCTATCCAACCATCTAGCTTACTGCTCTATCCATTCTTCCTTCCTCAGTTACTGTTCTGTCTCTATTTCTATCTAAAATAAATCCTCCCTTTTTCAGTGTTTGAGCTGACTGTGTCTGGTCACCTAAGCAGTCAACTGCTGAAATTCAACTTGCTTCAAAACCTCCAGGCTCATTCATTTCTAGGACACAAACTCTTTCCTTAAATTTTCTGATACTCTGGGGATAATGGAAAAAAAAACCCCTTATGTCTTTTTTAAAAAGAGAAAGACAGAGGGAAGGGGAGGGAGAGAAACAATATTATTTATTTTTTGTTTCTTCAAAACTTAATTGCATATGTGCTGTTGGAGTTCAAACCCGAGTCCTCATACATGCCAGGCAAACACTCTAAACACTGAGGCATCACTCCAGCCCTAGTATGATCTTTTAAAATCCATCTCTTCATTTGCTATCTTTTCACTTAATCACCTTTCAACTTTGGATTGTTTTTCATCCCCCCAAAGCTATTTAGATGTTTATAGGACCAATATAGTTTAAAAAAAATCAGACATATATATTTTTGACTATTTCAATCTCCTCTTAACAAAAAATGAAATAAAATAAAAATTACATAAAGTTACAAAGAATATGGGTGGTTCTAGTATATTTATTATGAAAATAACTTTTTTATACATTGAGGGAAAATACAGCTCCTGGGAGTCAGTACTGAGCTTATACAATGAGTTATAGTTTAAATAAACTTGTTATTTACATTTGAAGCCTTCATTTCTTTCAACTGAGATGTTTAAAAATGAATTTTAATAATAAACTGCAAAATTATTCATTTCACTTGATTTATAGCAATGTTTAGAAAACTGAGAAAGTTGATTAAAATAAGTTGTTGTGTTTGTCATCCGGAACTATAAATTTTGTAGTAGTTTTAATAATTCCTTTTGCTCAAAAATAAGCTAAGCCTTTAGTTTGCTATCATTCAGAACTAGTGTAAGTTAGAAGGGAAATACACACCTCCTGTATAAATTTTGTGAAGACCCCAATAACTCAGAAATACCCATTCTAAGTAAAAGTAGTTGTTTTGAGACAGATGCACCATCAAGGCAAACCTTCAAGTCTACCTTCTAACAATATTGCCATTCTTGCTGCCTTTGAATAGAGAAATTCTGAATTTCCCATTGCTGTTATTCATAGAAACAAAGAATCTCTGACTAAATTGTGGTCAGTGTCCTCTGAGTTTCTTTTGACTAGACCTCAATTTTGAGGTCTATGTTCTTCATTGCTCATCATGGTATCTTGAAGGATCCTTCTAAATCAATTTACCCTCCACAACTCGAAATCGGATTAAATTCCTCATTTCCAAACCCTTCTACAGCAATAATCCCTTTAAATTTGTTGATCCAGAATCCCCCTCTTACCTTTGTGATTCCTTTCAGCAATTTCCCACTGACTCTCATACTGTTCCTTGGCTGAACAGTCCCATTAATTCTGCTGTCATTAGAACTGAGCCCAGTGTAATACTCAGGATTCTTTTCTTGTGTTTAAATGATTTGGTTTTTCTTGAATAAAAGTTGTCTTCATAACTTTAACTTCTCTGTTGCCCTAGTCTTTGACAAAGGTGAGGCATTTGTAAAAATTACATGATATATTCACTTCAAAATCTTTCTGATTTCTGTAAACAACAAACTTAGACTTTGTTGACAGCCAATATTGCATCTCACTCGCATTTTTACACAGTCTGGGTACTTGTAAGTAAAGACTCCTACCACTATACAAGGATATGTATGGCATTACAAGGTGGTAATGCTTAAAGACATTGTACACCCTGAGAAGTCCAGTAAGTAAATATACACACCTCATCTTCCCCAAATGGATTCCAGAATAATGATGTCTTTCTCTTTTTGGAGGGGAGCTTGTAGCCATCAGGATTTTTAATTTGGGGATAACTCTCTCAAAAGAAACCCTACTACATATGTAGGTACCATCTGTCCTGTACCATGTTATGCTGGTGAGATTGAAGCATGGAACATGAATGAAAGCTTTTGCTAATGATTTTGCAATATGTAATAAACTGTCTCTGACCCAAAGGCAGATATTCATTCACATATGTGTACATTAAAAGTGTATAAATGTACACACATATAGAATATATGTATACATATATACAATATATGCATAGTATATGTGTACATATACTACAGAACACACAGTGACAGACTAACTTAGTAGCTCTTAGTAAAATAAAAACTCAAAACCAGGTCTCTCTCACATTTTTATAATATTGATAACATTTAAAATTTCTTGGGACAAATTTGTAGTATGAGGTACATATTAGATCACAATATTTTATACAAAAAATTACTTTATTTTGAAAATAACACTGTGGGTATATAAGAGACAACTTGCAACAAATGATCCAGACAAATAAATAAATAAAAAAGATTCATAAAGTAAATGTAATAAATGTTCACAGTTAGTGAAAGTGATTAAAGTGCATGAGGGAGTTCCACAGAGGACTGGAAAAGCTTAACGATAAGTCATAGCTAAGTTTAATAGATAATAAATCTATTTATTTATAGAAAGAGGGGATTAGAAGGATAATAAGGTAAATTTTACAAGAAAACTGTTTAGGATTGTAGGGGGGGCATGGTAAGAATATGTAATAGTGTTGTTGAGCACAGCAAGAAGAAAACCTGGGTGCAATTCCATATACTGACTGTCAGACTCATCTACCTTGAGTAGGTACTTTCTGAAGGAGCAGCTAACACTTTCTTGCCTCAATGTAGTATCACTAGGACAAGGAACTAAATTGGTTTCAGGATCCATCTTACAAATTTTAATAAATTTTTGCTATAGCAGATTAAAATTTTATTAAAAATATTATTTTAAGCTCTACATTTTCATTGGGGATAAAATATTTGATAATTGGAAAAGTTGTCTACAAATAGAGACTGAAAGTTAAATGGATAAACAGTTAAAATGAAGGCCTCTATGATTTTTGTCGTCACAATTTCTTGCACAAACAAACGTAATTAATGTTTCAAAACTACATTCTATTTTTGCTTATATGACATTACTGATTGAAGCAGTCAAAGATCTCTAAGGTCCTATCAACATTTTCTTTGGTTCTGTGCAAAAATAAAAAATTAGGTCTGAATTCAGAAAAACACATGTAGCAGAAATACAAGTAATTTCATATAAAATGTAAGTAACCCATGTTAAAGGCATGTCAAAGCCTCGACCTCACATGGGGTTGTAATTAAATATGCTGATGTTTAACTCATATGTTTGGATTTGCTTTTTTGTGCAATAATGCTGGGAGTAACTTGTCAAAAATATTAGAAACCATAAGCGCTTACATTGTAATGTTTAATTCTTCACTTTCACAGCTGTATGAAGTTGCTCCCATTTGGCAAAATTTGTCTTGAGTCAAATTTTATCATTTTAAAATTTGGGGATATTTTACTTTCATATTTCTACAAATGTATAATTTTCATACTAATGGAACAATAATCTCCAAAAATGAGGACCAGCATTGAATTTTCAACATCTCCAATGTACTAACTACTTCACAATTTATATGCCAACATATTTATATATACACATATATAACAATGTGTTTATATATAAATTTATATACCAATGTATACAATTTATATGCCTATGTGTTTATATATAAATGCATATATATTAGCCCCACATTTATATGTAGCTATATATCAATGTATACATTGTATATACCAATGTGTTTATATATACAAGTTTATAAATGCTTATATATATTAGCCTCCGCATATCTTCATATTTACATATATATTATATAATGCAATACATAGAAATGAATACTCAAGATATGGTATCTTCAAAATTGATACAAAAGAGCAAATTAATCGGTCTGTCCATATATACATACATGTAAATATATGTATATATGTGTGTATTTATATATTTTTTGTTAGATTGCAAATTAAGCTTAAAGGTGGTTTATTACTGAGGTACATCCCCAGTCCTTTATATTTATCATTTATTTAATTATTTATTTATTTATGTATTTATTTTTAAGAGAGGGAGAGACAGTGAAAGAGAGAAAGAAAGAATCAATTTTATTTCATTTTTCATGTGGCATTTGCTGCTCTCACACTTCATTGTGTACATGATTCTGGGGTTTGAACTCACATGGTGCTGGGATTCAAACCCATGTAGTTGCACATGCCAGTCAGTACTATAAGGCCAAGCCACCATGCCAGCTCCTATTTATTTATTTATTTTGACATAGGATCTCACTAAATTGCTCAGAATTCTTTTGAACTTGCCAAGATTGGCCTCAAAATGATGATCCTCCTATTTCAGCCTCCCAAGTCTCTTGGATTACAGGCATTTGGAACCATACTCGGCATATATTTATGTATTTATATGCAGCCATACGCTATTTGAGAGTCAAATTTCTCAGCCTTATTTTTTAATGTCACCTTCTGCTCTTTCACATATTTATTTCCTCAGAAATCTAAGTACCAATTCTCAGTTTCTTAAATATTGTCTAATGTTATAGGAAAAACAAGAAAAGTGTTGTAGGAAGGAGACATTATCAAGCCTCCTTTATGGATGGGCATGGATTTTGGAGCCTCATTTGCATTTTACAAAATCACATTTGCACATTTTCCTATGGCATGCGTCTGTGGTGACACATCCATGTCACACTTCTTACAGCATGATCACAGAAATAGTTTATGAATAATTGAGATAACTGAGCTGGCACAAACCACAAAAATATAATTTAATGCATTCATAAGTAATACATCTGCATTTATATATTTCTAATGTTGTAGAATTTTTAATGTTATATTCATAAAATAACTGTCACATTAAAGATTGTCTTGATCAGCAACAATCTTCTAAGTCTGCCCATTATTCATGACTTGTCAGACAGTTTTCTTTTTAATAGTCCTGCTCAATGATGTTGTATTCCTCTACCATATAACTCTTTTAAGATATAGACACTAGGAAACTTCAATTAATCCATCTCCACTTGGAAAAGAAAATTTCAGGTTCTACATTAATTGGGAAAATTCAGATTTATTATTTAACTTTGTGATAAGTCTTATTTGTCTTTAAATCAGGTTGCATGTAGTAGCATAAATGAATTTTTGTTAAAGAGGAGGGCTGTGGAGAGAGATTGAGTTGGAATCCATTTTTTGTTATCTATACCACTTTTATCATCTTTGGCAAGTATATCTATCTTTGTGTCTCAGTTCTTCATTTGAAAGGACATTTTCAACTCCATAGGAGCTTTATGGAAATTATAAAATAAAATAATTCATTTTACATTTAAAATAATGTTCCTTCAAAAATAAGAAATAATTAACTGGCGTATATTAAAGAAAATAATGCTAGAGTGTTCCTTAGAGGAGAGAAGAAAGTGCTCTCATACAAAGTATCCAGGAGTCACTTTTCAAACAGTATGTAAACTTGAAATTAGCTATTAAACTTCTAGGGAATTATAGAATTAATCACACAAGTATGCAAATATAAATACCTAAACTCATTACCACTCATACTATATTAAAAATAACTGATTTTCTAAAATAGAAAGTAGCCATTTAAAATATTGACCATCTTTAGGTTCAAATCCTGAAGCTAATGCAAAAACAACAAAAGGAAAGTATTTACATATACTGTAAATGAGGTAAAACACAGAACACTATGATTCCGTTTAATAAATATGCACTACTACATTCAGGAACAAGACAAGTCTTTCCACTTTTAACTCTGCTATTCAATACAGTCCTTAATCAGAGCAATCACGACAGACAAGGAAATCTAAGTGATCCAAATAGGAAAAGAAGAATTCAAACTATCGCTGTTAGCTGATAATATGATCCTGTATCTAGAATACCCTAAAATCTCCACTGTAAGATTTCTGGAGCTTATAAATGAATTAAGCAAAGTAGCAGGATACAAAAGCAACACCCATAAATAAAGGGAGGAGAGGGGAAATGAGAGCACTATGGAATGAAATGATTTCCATGCATGTATGAGTTTATTGGAATGAATCCAACTGCTATGTATAAACATAAAGCTCAAATTAAAAAAAATCAATGAATAAAGGACAAAAGGACAGAATAATTAAATATGGAAATGTTTAAATGTAAAACCTCAGGCATATACCAAAGTGTGATGAAAAAGGCAATTTTGGAACAGCATTCAACAACAATAAAAAAGCAATAACAAAAAAAAGTTCTCAATATATAAACTAGCCTACATCACATGGAAAAATTCTGATCATAGCTTCATACTACATTCCAAAGGGCTAGGAGTAGATATATTTGGCCAACAAGATGTAAGAATCTATGGCTTTCTATTTTATAACTGCCTATAGTGTCATAATTTTTTATTATTTTTGTAATAATAACATTTGACATTAAATTTATAAAAAACAGCAATAATCAATGTATAAAATTAATGGTTTGGGTACTCTACACAATCACTGCTTCTTTAATTAAAAATATCAATAATCATTTCTACTTCTTACTTTTTCCACACATCAGCAAGTATAATGAATTTAGTTTACCCAGTGCTCACAAAGATGCCATCACTAAATCCACAAATGTGACTGTTTATATTATTATTCCTGCCTGCACTTGTCTTCTCTATTCAAATTCTAATTTTTACCACATGTTTTTATGACACTTCATTGTCCTATTTAATTTATAGTCCCATAATACCCTTTGGAATTTTTGACTGTACTTTTTTATTTGACTATCATATATCTTAAGTTGTCATATTTTATTACAATCTCTTTTATGATTTATATATATATATGTGTGTGTGTGTGTGTGTGTGTGTGTGTGTGTGTGTGTCTTTGTTAGATTTTCCTCATGATAATAAAATATTAGAGGCCACCAACTTATATAGGTGACATTTTGGAGGTTCATAGTTTAAGATCATGTTTGGCTTCTGGTGAGGATGGCCAGAGGCAATACAACATTGCAATAATGTATGTGTATATATGTGCACACGTGCACGTGCATATATATGTGCATAATATCTTACATTACACAGCAGGAAGTCAGGGAGAGAGAGAGACTAGCATCCCGTAATTCCTTCCAAGAGCTGACCTTAAAAGACCTGTGTATTTCCCACTAGACTCCCACTTCCCATAGGTTCTACCACCTCCCATCAGCCCACTTAAAGACACAAGATTTTAAAAACAATGGACCCTTGGGGAATCCTCAGACCAAATAATAGTATTATTCCTCCTAACTTGGTGGCTACACTTTGATGGGGTATCAATTATATCTACTGCTTTGTTTCTCCACCAGATCATCCATAATAATGTATCGATATAATGCAGACTGAAAGTTGCTTTCTTAGGTACTTGAGAGAGTAATTATAATTAAGATATAATAATGGCCATTTTTAGCTAACATTTATATATGAAGAAAATTTTCTCAAACCCAAAGTGATAAAAAGTTTAGTATTCTGAATTTCTTATTGTTGGAAGAAAAGACTTCTGTGGTCTGAGCCTGCAAGAAAACTGTTAAAATACACTTTCACAGAATGCTTGTAGCAAAATAGACTCTGTCCATGCTCCTAGAAGTTCTGAATACCCTGAAGGACAAGAGACTTAAAAAAGTCCCAGCACATCCTTCAAGGCTTGGCTTTGCCCGAGGCAACACAGTAGAAGTTACAGCAGCCACTATCCTTGTCTGTAAGCGAGGTCAAACTGTTATTTTTAAAAATACTTTGAATGTGTTTTTTAAAGCCAAATATTTTTCCTTTGGGGATTGAGCAGTTAAGGAAATGAAGTTTGCATATTTGTCCACCATATGAACTAATTCTTGTACTTTTATCAAGAATGCAGTACATAGCATGATTAGCAACTAAACTGTAAACATTATACATATACCCTGTAAATATCGTAGCTAACAACTAAACTCTGGACTGCAAAAATGAAACCTACTTAAATATGAAATGGAAATTTAATGTCAGGCATTTGTTTCCAGAAATAATGGGTATGCTGGACCTAGAGGCATACAGGGTATCTAAAAAGTATCTGCATAGCATCTGGGTAATGAAATGACTGTTAAAAAAAGGAAACTATTAAATGTCAGATAGAAATCAGTCACAAAATCAATTTAAAATGTATGTTTCTGATTGTGAAGATGCCTTATCTCTAGTCATAGATTCATTGACACAATGAGAAAAAAGTCATAAGTTGTCTGCACTGACTTTCACTTTATTTTTTTATTTTATTTTTTTAAGAGGACATTAAGAGAGAGAGAAAGAAAGAGAGAGAGAAACAATTGTATTGACTTTTTAATCTGGTCTTCGTTGCTCCAACACTTTGTGGTGCTGGGGTTTGAACTCGGGTCCTTGTGCATGCCAGGCAAGTGCCTTAACCACTGAGGCACTGCTCCAGCCCCTGACTTTCACTTTAGAAATAAGAAACTATAGGTCCAGAATGTTTAACTGATATGAAAAATTAGCAGTAGAATTTGTATTTCATTATCTTCTTTTCTCTGTTGTCTTCAAGCTTCTCCTATAGCAGAAAACTGTGGAACTTGCCAAAATATCACCAGAAGTCTTATTAGCAGAAAGCTAACTTATTAGTCCTTAGTAAGGAGTCCACTTGACATGTATCAAAAGGAGAGAAAGGACAGGATGTTTCCAGGACTTTTTAGCTTTGGACAAGTGTTTTGATATTGGGCACAGTTTAAAGAAAAAAAAAGTTTCGTATTGGTGGATACAATGAAGGGATAATCTTGGGACTGGAGCGGTGGCTCAACAGTTACAGCGCTTGCCTGGCATGCGCAAGTATGTGAGTTCAAACCCCAGCACCATGTACACAGTGAAGTGTGGGAGCAACAAAAGTCACATAGGGATGACTCCACCATACGACCCTGCTATTCCACTCCTGGGTATCTTTCCAGGGGACTTAGAATCAGCACATTACAGTGACACAGCAATATCGATGTTCATTGCAGCACAATTTACCATTGCTAGGCTATGGAAACAACCCCGGTGTCCCTCACAGGAAGAATGGATCCAAAAACTGTGGTACATTTATACC
>PVKS010007209.1:0-47001 GCA_004027875.1 Aplodontia rufa | reverse complement strand
TCCACTCATAGGTGGAGGTGGGGACTAGACCCTGGACAATGAGAAAGTTGGTCTGGTAACATGGGTTGAACCCAGAAAAGATGTAATGCTTTATAATCTAGTATCTTTTTTTAGAGTTATAAAGGGAAAGGGAAGGGAGGGATAAGGGAGGGTAATTGGGGGGGGCACTTCTGGAGATAATTGCAATATCCAAAATATTTACACACTTTATACACATTTTATATTATTTTGTTAAAATCATGTAAGGTTGTTCATAAAATAAAAAAAAAAAAGAAAAACTAAATAGGATTGATTCTCTCTTTCTGTCAGTGACCCTCACTCTTAAAAGATAGAGAGAGAGAAAATCTCAAAGTGAGTCTTGTCAAGAGTTGGGGCGTAACTATTCTGAACAATACTGCTCATTTTCCTAGGAAAACAGAAGCATTGATGATCTCACCATAATGGTTCAATAAAGAAAACAGGACACAGATCTGTATTGCTATAACATACAGTTTTTGTAGTATGGAAAATAAAACGAAATCAAGTTGAATACCATGGAAAAATGAACAATGATTATATTATTTGTGCCTTTAAAGTCATGAACAAATCAATATTCATGTCATTTGTGTTCCCTGGCATGAAGAATAGGAGTTTAGGATGGCAAACACAAAGCATATTTTTTTTCTCTATTAGATCTTAAAACATCGATTATAGTCCTTTTGCAGTTGCTAATTTTATAAGTGATTGCATACATTTAAGTGAATTTGTGCTTTGATCTGAATCTTCTTTCTTCATCCCAATTAGTTCCTCAACTATCAATGGAAATTTGCCCTCTAAGAGTCTAACTTTTCAAGGAGATTTTGCATTTAGCCATGATTTTGACACAAAGGTTTAAGTTAGACAGTGTCCAAAGTAGCTATACTTTGAATATAGATAAAGGAATACCAGTGTTCTCAAAAAAAAGTCCATTTAGGAGAATATTTAATTTGACAATTAATTTTATATAGTAGATCCCTACTTACATGTTAATGAATGAATGTCATAAGGAAAGAAAAGAGTACTTCTTTTTTTCAGTATCTGAAAGTGAGAGTTACGAGATAAGAGTAAACAACAGTATGTGGATTGTTAGAAATACTAAATGGAGAAAAAGTGAAAGCATTTCCACTAAACTCGGGAACAAGACAAGGTTGATTGCTCTTACCACTTTTATTCAATACTGTTCTTGAGACCCTAGCTGAAGCAATCAGGCAAAAGAAGGAAATCAAAGGGATAAGAATAGGAAGAGAAGAAGTCAAACTGTCTCTTTTTGCTGATGACATGATCCTCTATTTGGAAGATCCAAAAAAGTCCACCAGAAAACTGCTTGAGCTTATTAACAGATTTAGCCAAGTGGCAGGCTACAAGATCAATACCCACAAATAAATAGCTTTCCTATACCCTAACAATAATAGAACAGAAGAAGAAATCAGGAAATCAGTCCTATTCACAATATCCTCAAAAATGATAAAATACTTGGGAAGTAATCTAACAAGGGAAGTAAAATACCTCTACAATGAAAATTACTGGACATTGAAGAACAAAATCCAAGAAGACTTGAGCAGTTGGAAAGATGTTCCATGCTTTTAGTTAGGCAGAATTAATATAATAAAAATAGTCATTCTGCCAAAAGCACTATATAGATTCAGTGCAATCCCTATCAGGATACAAATATCATTGTTTACAGATATAGAAAAGCAATTCTCAAATTCATTTGGAGCAATAAGAAATCCAGAAAAACTCAAAAATTACTAAGCAAGAAAGATGAAACAGGTGGTTTCACAATACCAGATCTAAAACTATTCTATAGAGCTGTCGTAACAAAAACAGCATGGTACTGGTAACAAAATAGGAATGAAGACCAATGAAATCAAATAGAAAACTCTGAAACAAACCCACAAATCTTAAACATCTGATCTTTGACAAAGAGGGTTGAAATATAACATGGGGAAATGACAGCTTCTTCAACAAATGGTGTTGGACAAACTGGACAGCCACATGCAGAAAGTTGAAATTAGATACTTAACTCTCACCTTGCACAAAAACCAAATATAAATGAATCATGGAAATAGGAATTAAAATAGTGACCATACAACTGGTAGAAGAAAAGTTAGGACCAACACTCCAGCATTTGGGAGTAGGCAAATACTTTCTCAACAAGACTCCTAAACTGAAAGAATTAAAGTCAAAATCAATGAGTGGGATGCCATTAAGCTGAAAAGCTTGTGCACAGCTAAGAAATTGGTAAAATTGTCAAGAGACAATTCCTACAGAATGGGAGATAATAATGGCCTGTGATTCTTCTGACAGAGGACTAATATCCAGAATTTACAAATTAATCAAAGAACTTAATATCAAAATATAATCAATCCAATAATTAAGTGGGTCAAAGAGCTAAACAGAAAATCCTCAACAGAGGAAATTGAGCAAGCCAATGAATACATGAGACTGTGCTCTAAATTACTACTAAGCAGAGAAATGCAAATTAAAACTGCATTAAGATTTCACCTCACTCCAGTCAGATTGACAAAGGTGAAGAATATAAATAATAACAGGTACAGGAGGGGCTTTGGAGAGATAGGAACACTCGCATACTGTTGGTAGAACTGCAGACTGGTATAGCCACTCTGGAATGCAATACAGAGAATTCTTAAAAAATTAAGGATGGACCCACCATACAATCCAGCTATCTTCTATCTCTATCTCATTGTTCCAATGAGTTAGAATCAACACATTATAGTGACACAGCAAAATCTATCTTCATAGCAGCTCAATATAAAATAGCTACATTATGGAACCGACCCAGATGCCCGTCACTGGATGAGTGGATCCAAAAACTGTGGTATATGTATATACCATGGAGTTCTACTCAGCAATAAGAAACAGAAAAACTGAAGCCTGGAAGGTAAATGGATGATGATGGAAGAAATCATGCTGAGCAAAGTTAGCTAATTCGGAAGAGTCAAGGGTCGAATGTATTCACTCATTTGTGGAGGCAGGAGCTAAACCCAGGCCTATGTGAAAGGTAGTCAGTCTCATGTGTTAGACCCAAGAAAGGTGTAGTAACACATCATCTAGGGCAATCATTGAAATATATGGGGGAGGAGGTAGGAAGGAGCAGGAGGTTTAGGGGAGAGGGAGAGAGAATAGGGAGGGATACAGGGGGTAATTCTGGTTTAAGAATATATGTGCAGGGGCTGGAGCAGTGGCTCAGCAGTTTCGGTGCTTGCCTGGCAAGCACGAGGACCCGGGTTCAAACCCCAGCACCACGTACACAACTGAGTGTTGGAGCAACTAAGGCCATGTGAAGAACTAAATAAAGTTGTTTCTCTCTTTCTCTGTCTCCCTCACCGTCACTCTCTCTTGAAAAAAAAAAAAGAATATATGTGCATCATATTGTTATATGCCTTTATGATTGTACAATAACTCAGTTTCTTAATAAAAAAGAACAATCACTGCAATGACACTGAGGGAAAGGTAGGAAATTTACAGTGAATTTAGAGGATATTGTGTTCTTAGTATCAGCACATCTCTATAAAACTTGCTTTACCATTCAGAGTAAATTCTTCTTACACAAATTATAATTATTTTACACTTAGAGCAGTTTCAGTGTCACCCACTTCAATGTTTCTCATTCAGTTTCTTAGCACAGAACACTTGTTTTTCTAAAAGTATCTAGAGAAACAGATGCCTATATCTTCCTGTATCCTCATCAAGAGAGATCTTTTTTTTTTTTTTTTTTGTCTCTTAATATCATTAACAATTCAGGATTTCATTTCTAACCAAAAAAGAAAAATCAGAATCCATACTGATTTGTACACATCAGATCCAGTCAGGGAATGTTGCTTCATGGTGCAAGATACTGGTCAAAATGCTTTGAGCTCACAGGTCAGAATCAATTTTACCTAACAATTCCTGAAATTGTTCACACATCGTTAAGGTTTTTAGGGATATATAACAGAACCAACCTAGAAATATTTACCATATTCTACTTAGCAGCTTTGAGGCCAAAATGCACTCCCACTTCTTTTACCTGTTGGTGAAAGGCATCACCCACAACTCAAAAATCTTGGAAACCATTAGATTTCCCATTTTCACCCAAATATCGTTGTCGTTTTTCTGTTATCCTCCCCACATATCACCTTTCATTTTAAGCTTTCCACTGTTTCCTGAGCACACTTTATGTTTTGACCTGGTATTATAAAAAATACACAAATTTGCTTATTTTTTGGGTTGATCTTCATTCTCCTTTTTATTAGTAACAATGAAATTATATTAAACTCAATGAACCGAAATCCTCAGTGTACTTCTCCTGAGCATTTTTCTTCACCCTACTGAAATATGAACAGAGAATTATTTTTCTGTCTTTCCCTTTACTGTGAGAATTAGGCGTCTGGCTTAAAAGCATCTGCTTGGTCACAACTCCCACCATTGGGCAGGTCAACCTCAATATGGGTGATTCAACATGGAGTTATTTTATCTTGGTTCCAACATTCTTGACCTTAATTTGAAGTGTATTTATGTTTGTGTGTGCCTGTCTTTGTAGCAGGTATATAGAGAAACATGAAATCCAAGCTACAAAATAGCTCAATTAAAAAAATGAATTGGGGCTGGAGCAGTGATTCGGCAGTTATGGTGCTTGCCTGGCGTGCACACCTACATGGGTTCAAACCCCAGCACCCACATACACAACTAAGTGTCAGATCAAAAAAAGCCATGTGAAAAACTCAATAAAAATTGATTTTCTGTATCTATCTCTCATTGTCTTTGTCTCTTAAAAAAAAAAAGAAAAAGAAAAATGAATTAAATTATATCCTCTCATCTGTGCCAATCCCAGGTATCAATACAGAATACAGTTTTCTACATGAAATAGAGTAGAAGGGACACTTACACAATTTCCTACACTTAAAGGCTATTACAATATTTGGTGTAATCATAGGTAATATAAATAAATATAGGGGCTGGAGCAGTGGCCCATTGGTTTTTGTGCTTGCCTCACATTCACAGGGATGAGGGTTCAAACCCCAGCACCATGTATACAACAAAATGTTGGAGCAATGAAAGCCAAATGAAAAACTAAATAAAATTGATTCTCTTCCTCTCTCTCTCTCTCCCTCTTTCTCTCTCTTTCTCTCACTGTCCCTCTCTTTAAAATTAATAAATAAATAAAGTATAATCTGAGAATTGTTCTGGGTAAACAGGAAGGCACATGAGCAGGAGAAATTCTGTTTACAAATGTGCCCCATAGTGAAAGTTAAGATTATTTAGTGCTAAAACTTGAGATGATCCCGTTTGCTTCTTTTCCAGTACATGGGAGGGGGAAAGCATATGAATTATCTTAAGTATAGGTTTGCACTTAAAATGAGCAAAACCCAGGCTTTGGTGAAAGGTAGTCAAGCTCATGTCCTACCCTCATCAAAAGTCAAATTAACACATAATCTAAGGAACCATAGATCTGTAGGGAGTTGAGGGGGGGAGGAGAGAGGAAGAAGAGGAGGGATCTAGGAGGGAATCAACAATGTAGTTTACTCTTTACACTGCTGACAAGATAAATAAGCTTTTAATTCCAGAATTTATTTATGAAGACACTGATATCTCCTATAGGGGGAAACGAAGATTCAAGTCATTGGGGTGTGGGTGATGTGGAGGTGATTCTGGATTAGGATCAGGGGCATGTCATAGTGTTACTACATATGCATGTATGATTGTACAACAACACAACTCCTCAATAAAATTAAAAAAAGAATATCTCTTTTCCTCTATATTAAGCAAGATTTACAAGATGTACTTCAGTGATCCCTCCCGTAGTAATCTTTGAACAAAACTATTTTTCTTTCAAACTTACATCACCAGAAGATGACCAAATTTACGATGTATACTAAGTGCTTGGTAATTATATATTTTAAAATTAATTAAAGCAATTTTCATTTTCATTTTTGGATCCTGTTAACCTCTTATATTCCAAGATAGTCTTAACATTCTTTGCACTTTTATTTTAGTAAACTTTTGATAAAAAAGGAAACTCTACATTCATGTCTTTCTCAAAACTTTATTTTTAAAATTCCGTTTGTGGTGGCTAGAAAGGCAAATCATTAGAGGAGTGCTTACAAAGCGTGAGAAAGACCCTAATTTAATACCCAGCACTGCAAAAAAAAAAAAAAATTCCATTACAATGTAGCTTAGTGTATCCTGAAGAGAATCTAAAATCAGCAAGGTGTTATATTTGAATCAAAGCTTTAGCTAAACAATATTCCTGTGTGTGATGGGGACATGGTTCAACCATGTAAATTATGTGCTCAAATATCAGTTGTAGTATTTCTTTGAAAATAATTAACATAAATGACACACAGAAAAAGTGTGTCTGGCAAGTGGCTTCCTTCCTGCCTTCTCCCTTATCTGCTTTCCCTCTTTCCCCTGATGCTGCCATACTTCTAAGTGACAGAGTTGATTACATTGCTCTTTAGGCCGAGGCTGTATGCTAAAGAACAGCACTGGAGCTCTGGGTTAGGTGTGGTCCAGGGAGTTGTCCTTCCAGAAATGGATAAATTGTGTTAATGATTGCATCTATCTGTGAATATACTAAAAAAATTATTGAATTCATATTTTAAATATGTGGATTATATTTTAATAAAGCTATTAAAAAGAGGAAACATTATCATTAACTTATACAGCTTTAGTTTTCTGAATACAGAGAATCCCTTCAAAGGCTAATTTTTATATTTCTATTGCCTGAGGTCACCTTTAACAGAAATTTTTGTAAGACAGACAAACACAGTAAATCCCAAAATATAAGGTGATTTGCTATTAATAAAATGGTCATCTTTAAACATATAAAGAGTTATGAATGAAGATTTTACCATTAAAGAAAATATATGGAAACTCTTTTAAATTAAAAAAAATGTTAGCCTATGATCTTTAATCTTAATTTGAATTGCAGCTATACATATGAACATTCAACATAGTTTTGAGATAAACATGGATATTTAAATTTTAATTAGGTGACATTGAAAAATATGCTTTTCTCCTCAGGTTGAAGGAACCATACTAGCATTAAAAGACACATATTTATACATATATACATAATCACATATTCACATATATTTACATATACATATGTAGTTACCCATGCATGTGAATATATATTATGTATATATGTATATATAATATGGATCCATATGATAGTGTATGTGTATACAAACACAGAAATTTTGGGAAAGAAACAAAACGCATAATTGGTGATTGTGAATCATATGCAAATCCTGACAATAAATACAAGAAAGTTCATTTTAATATCTTTATAATTGGGTATGTTATGTTTATAAATATCTATACAATATTTGTAAAATGATGTGCTGTTGTGTTGAAAATTTATAATAGTACTTATAGAATGTTTGTGTATTAAATATAATTAGTTAAATTTAAATTCTATTCAATTATGTGTCAAGAGTGGGAAATTATGTGTACAAATCTCCTCAGATCTTGCTTTATTTAACTTTGTATCTATTTTGATAATCATTAAATGAAAATTTTCTTTTAATAAAATAACAGCAATTTATTTGCATCCATCCCTCTCATATTAATATGGAAGAGGGATACATTTTTCTTTGCTCTGTGAAAAGGGTGACAGTGTTTTGTGATAGCAAATCGTGTATGCATATTTACAATTCTGTACTTTTGAGTGGCACTAGTAGTTTTGTAAGTATCTTCAAGAATGTCAAGGTCTTTACTAACACTATTTGATGTACACATTATAGCTCATGTTACCTCTCTGCTATCGCAGCTATTTCAACATCCTTCTACTTCCCAACACAAATGAACCATGAATTAACTTTACCTCCAGATAATTTATAATGCTCTTTTTCCTAATTGGAATACAGCATTACGTTTTTTCTCATAGATGCAAGTGTTAGTCAAAATTTTCCACGTGGTAAAATACCTCAGGACATTTGTGAGTTTTGATATCCTGCACTGCTAACCTGAACAACAATTATAATAATATGAAATGCATTACTTATTACTCATTTCTTAAAATATTTTTCAAATGCTAAAACAAAGCTGTGCTTTGGAAGCAGAGAATGTTGATAAAGACAACTCAGGACTTCTATGCCGGTGATTAAATTAAAAGAGAAATGAAGTGTTATTATCATCTAAGCTTTCACTAACACTCCTATTTTAAGTTAAACACTATTTTTTAATAAAATGTAATAATCAGGTAGACATATTAATACCAATTAAAAGAAAAATTACAGTGTAGTGTAATACATTTGGCCCAGGTTCTACCAGATTCCAGATGTTCAACTAAAGGTACTTTTGATATTTCTAGATGAGTGGAAAAATAATTTAGTAGCTTGGGAAGGAATATTCTAATTTAGAATGTAGTTAAAGGGTCATTAATTAGTACCACTCAGCAATACATTTTGAGAAAAACATGAGAAGCTAGTAAAATAAGAAGGGTTGATTAATTTCTAGCAAGGAAAATATACTTTAAGTGTTTCATGTGTCTTTAGCCTATTTTCCCACTATATTAGTCATATATTATCAAAGGAAATCTTACAATTTAGTGAGATGATATGAATGTCAAATTTTATAGCACTGTCTTAGCTTACACTTACGTATTTCTATAGAAGAATGATGACTTGTATTTTTCAATTTGAAAATTCTTATGCCAGAGAAAGCCACACCTATTGTATAAGGTCACAACAAAATTTTCATTTTAGTCCATCAATTTTAAGTACTTACTGAAAAAACCATGTTAGAAAAAATTTGGCCAGAGTTTGTACCAATAAGCATTTTATTTTGAAAAGGAAATTTTATGTTGGCATTTATATTGATTTATAATGCCAAATAGTATGTCATTTTTAGTTCATACTATTTTAAGGTAAGTGGTATGTATTATAGCTTTCTTTTTTAAACAAAAGTATAGGTGAGCCAGGCATGGTGGCATACTCCTGTAATCCCAATGACTTGGGAAGCTGAGGCTTCCAAAAATTCAAAGCCAGACTCAGCAATTTATTGAGACTCTAAGGAACTTAGTGAGACCCTATCTCAAAATACAATACAATTAAGAGATCATGATGTGACTTAGTGATTAAGTGCCTCTGGGTTCAATCCCTGGTACAAAAGAAAGTATAGATGAGTACCTCATACCTTGTTTGGAGCCAGAAGCATTTGGACTTTAGATTGTTTTATATTTTGGAATATTTATTATATTTTCATAAATTTAATGAGATGTTTCATTGATGTCAAATTTAAACAACATTTTTATTTATGTTTCATACGAACCCTATACACATAACCTGGAGGTTATTTTATTAGATTTTTTTTAGTTTGGAACATTTCAAATTTCAGATATTTGAATTAAAAGTGCTCAATAAGTACATGGAAACATAAATGCACTGAAAGAAGAAATGAGGACAGGAAATGAGTATTAAGGGACCAAATTCCAGGTGAAATGTTGATTACTAAACTAATAGACTTGCATATACTGCAAAACATTGAAATAGTATACATTTCTGTACAATGTGAAATATAAACCACAAAAACATAATTTTGCTTCTCAGAACCCATATTTTCACTATCAAAGTAAAAATAAATGTTTTCTATATAACATTCCACAATATATCATGTTTATGTAAATGCGAATTTCTGTATAGTGTCTAACTTTCCTCCTGAGTGTGCATTCTGATATTTCTTTTTCTTGTTTTAACTTTACTTAATTTTGTATTAATGTAATGCATCATTAGATTTTAATTTTTAAACGTTCAATTATAACTAGTTTTTATTTTTATTTTTTTATTTTTTTAAGAGGGAGGGACAATGAAAGAGAGAGAGAGAAAGAGAGAGACAATTTTTTTACTTAGGTTTTCATGTGGCCCTCGCTGCTCCAAGACCTTGTTGTATATGTTGTGCTAGGGTCCGAACTTGCATACTGGTACATGCCTGGCAAGTGCTGTAATGGCCAGAAACCAGTCCAGACCCTAGTTTTTATTTTTAAAATTCTGGCTTTTTTAATAATTTCAATTACTTAGGTGTTATTTTGAAATACATTGTTTAGTTTTTAAAGTTTTGAGGAATTTCTAGAGAGTTTTCTGTTATTGATTACAATTTAATTCCATTATGGTCTTAGAATATACTCTCTCTGATTTAAAACCACTAATATTTAGTGAGTTGTACTTTATGACCTGGTATATGGTCAATGAACATCCTGTATGTTTCTGAGAAAATGTGGACTTCACTATTTTCTTGTTCAGTGTTACATAAATGTCAAATATACCTTTCTGCATTTGTCTATTTGTTATACAGATAATTGGAAAGGCAAAAGTGAAATTCATATATAATTTTAGAAATGATTATTTCTCCTTCCAATTTTTCTTTTATATGTATCAATAGGTACATAAATGCTGTATCAGTAGTTACATAAATGCTTAGGATGTTCATGTCCTCTTTGTTAATTTTATGATGTATTTATCAAATTATATTTATAGCTGATAATATTCTTAACTGTGATACTCATTTTTCCCTGACATTGACATATTTGCTCATGTTTATTCAGCTAGTGTTACAATGGTATGTCTTTTCCCATTCATTTGCTTTTCATCTATTTGTATTTTTACATCTAAAATGTATTTTTTCATAGGCAGCATAGATTTATATCTTGATTTTATCCAGTAAAGAATAATTCACTGTAAGCAGGTAGATAAGATGGCAGAACAGAAGTAGCCAGCACTCACCAGTTCCTCCACAAAGAAGAACCAAAACAACAGGTGTATAGGGGCATATGTGAGGTGAACGGTTATAGGTGAACACCGGAATTGAATAGTAGAAAAATGGAAACCTTGTAAAATACTGAGATCTGGGACAGCAATATAGCAAGTAAAACAAAATATATCCTCACTTGCCACTCCATAGCTGGGGAAGAGGAAGTCTCCTTTCCACTGGGATAAATATGAGAAAATTCCAGCAAACTCTTTCAGCACAAATGCTAACTATTAAATGTTTTGCAACACTTACTGCTTACAGGCTAAATATATAGGAAAGCTAAAATCTACATGATAGTATGGCTTAAAAATCCCCTTCACATTCATATCCCTGGAACCCCACAAATATCCAACTGCTTCGACTTAGTGGATAATTGCTTCACAAACTTAACAAAGCTCAGTGAGCGACTCTAACACAAAACATTGTGAGTGTTACATTGTAGAGAATGGTCGTTTCTTTGTGGAGGGGAGGACACCATCCTTAACAACTGGGAGATCATGAAGACAGCCTTCTGAAACCAGAGATAAACATACCTATGTTGGTATCCAATACATCAGTAATCTCTGTATATTGCTTACTTATGAACTGTGACAAGACTGGGTGTGCATTCCTCAGGAGGGATGATATGATTCCTCCCTCAGTCAGAGGAAAAATGTTTCAGGCCTTTCACCATTGTGGGAACAACCAATTCCAGAAGCCCATTTGAGTGATAGAACCAATATCAGCAGTGCCTAAGGAATTCCTCATTGCCTGATAGAAGTCACAACTCCCATTGTAACAGCAGCTACACAGGGTGCACAAAACAAAAACCACTATCTACATCACACTTATGTGAACTGTAAGAGTATTGCTTCTTTTTTGTGTTCTGTAAAGACAGCACTCTGTGTAATTCGAATACTGTACATGCTATGCAAAAACTCATTAACCATGACAAAAGAAACTATAGAGAAATAACATTACAGTCCCCAGATGCAAATAAACACAACCTTGCATAAAAAAAGCTAATACCTCAAGTCACATGTCAAGGGGAAACCTAATTATGATGAAGGTAACCCCATAAAAGTGGTAGAAAAGAGGAAGAAATAAAGTTGAAGGGCAGAGAAAATCTATTCAACAAAATAGTAAGAGAAAAATTCCTTGTTCTTTAGAGAGACATGGATAACCAGATAGAGGATGCCAATAGAATCCCAAACAGAGATGACCAGAAAAAAAAAACCTCAATATAATACAGTATAGTCAAACTGTCAAAATACAGGACAAGGAGAGAATTTAAAAATCAGTAAAACAAAGCACAAGTCACATTTTTCACATTTGAGGAAAATCTTTTAGGCTCATCAGCAGATCTCTCGTCAAAACCCTGGAGATCAGGAGGTCCTGGAAAGATGTATTTCGCATATGATAAAACTATAATCAGAATCAAAGAAGAAATAAAGATAATCTAAGATGAGCAAAAAGTAAGGGATTTCAAGAGCACTATATCAGTCTTAGTAAAGATGATTATGAGAGTACTGCATGAAGAAGTGGGAAGAATGCTGATTAACATCATAGAAATGAATTTAACATTGTGATTACAGTAAACCATTGAACCACAAAGATAAACTGTAAAAAAATAATAATGAACATTCAAAACAATCAGAAGAAAAATTTAAAAACTGACAGATAAGCCCACATCCATAAAGCAAGAGTGTCAGTGAGAGAAAGAGAGAAAGAGGAAATCAATGTTATTTAGGTTTTTCATGTGGCTTTTGTTGCTCTGAGGTTTCATTGTGTATGTGGTGCTGGCGTTTGAACTCTCATACTCACGCATGCCGGGCAAGTGCCATAACCTCTGAGCCACTGCTCCAGCCCCCATTAATAATTTTTAATGTAAATGATTTACAAATTTGGTTCTCCAGTTAAAAAGATACAATCTGATTAAACAGATTCAAACAATAAAAGACAGCAGTATGATGCCTCCATGACACTTCACTAGAAAGGACACAAAAAGACTGAAAATGAAAGGAAGGAAAATAATATTATAAGAAAATTGGATCCAAATTCAAACAAATGTATCTATAGTTTTATCAGATGAACTAGATTTCAAGACAAAAACACTAATAAGAGACAAAGAAGTCATCAAATAATAATGAAGGTATCACTTCATTGAGAAGGTATATTGATGACAAATCTTACTTATATGCATCTCATAATAGAACACATAATTTTTATAAAATTTTGTTTTATATAAAAAACACTATTAGAACTAAATCAAGAGATAGGCACTGATACAATAACAATGGGAGATTTTGATACGCTATTTTCACCAATGGATAGAGTTTCAAACAAAATAACAAATAAAAAACATTTTTATACTATACTATACAATATATTAAATGGATTTAAAAGATATTTACAGAATTTTTCATCCAACAACTGCCAATACATATCTTTCCATTAGCACATGGAAATTTCTCCAAAGATACCATATGTTAGGTCTTAAAATAAGTCTTAACAAATTTTTAAAAATTGAATTATATACTATATATTTCCTGATCACAAAGGAACAAAACTAGAGATTAATAGTATAAGAAACTTCAGAAATTACTGAAATACACGATGAACAAACAATGCACTTTTGAATGAGAATTGGGACATTGAAGAAGCCAAAGAAAATCTTAAAACATTCCTTGAAATAAATGAAAACACATCATATAGATATTTGTACAATATAGCAAAAGCAGGACTAAAAGGGAAGTTTATAGCAATGAATTCCTATACAATAATACATTTCAAATCAACAAAAAATAGAAAGATGGAAAGATGTAAAATGAACAAACTAATGATGTATCTCAGGGTCTTAGAAAATAAAAAGGAAATTAGTAGAAGGAGAGAAATAATAAAGAGCAGAGCTGAAACAAATCAGATAATTTTAAAGAACTATAAAAGGAATTATTAAAACAAATGTCAGCTCTTTGAAAATATAAATAAAATAATCATTAAACTATATTGATACAAGAGAGATACACAGATCCAAATAAATAAAGGAAGAAAAATAAGACCGTAACTGGTATCACAACAATTCAAAGGATTATTAGAGATTACTTCAAAAAATTGCAAACTAACAAATTAGAAAAATCTAGAAAAAATGATCAAATTTATGAATACATATGACTTATGAAAATTAAAGCAATAAGACATAAAAAATCTGAATAGAAAAATAACAAGTAATGAAATTGAATCAGTATAGTCTCCCTAAAAAGGAAAGCCCAGAATCTGAGAGTTTCACTGTTGACTATTACCAAACTTTAAAAGAAAAAAAAGGGAGATAAAGATAGTGAGTGAGAGAGAGACAGAATCAATTTTTATTGAGTTTTTCACATGGCCTTCATTGCTCACAGTTGTATGCTGGGGTTTGAACTCGTGTACTTATGCATGCTGGGCAAGCACCGTAACTGCTGAGCCACCGCACCAGTTCTATTACCAAACTTTTAAAGAGGAGCTGCCACATTGTTTTCCAAATTATTCCATAAAATTGAAAATAAGGGAAAACTGAAATTTCTTTCTATGAGGCCAACATTAGAATGTTACCAAATCTGTAAAAGGATGTATGGGAGAAAAGAAAACTATAGATTAAAAACCTAAATGCAGAAATCCTAACCAAAATATTAGCAAATTGAATTCAACAGCACATCAAATGATGCAAAGATGGTTCACCATACACAAATCAATAAATGTAATGCATCACAGAAGTAGAATGAATAAAACACATATGATCATCTAAATAGGTTAAGAAAAATCTTTAATCAAATTCAGCATCCTTGTGTGAAAAAAAAAATCCTAAACAAATCAGGTATGGAAAGATCAGACCTCAACACAACAAAGTCTATACATGACAAGCCAATAACCAACACTATACTGATTGGGGTAAAATGGAGAGAAAATTCTTTGATATCAGGAAAAAGAACAAGGTTATTCACTGTCATTATTCTTACTCAATACAGGACTGGTTGTTTTAGCCAGAGCCTTTAAGCAAGATAAATGAAAGGCATACAGATAGGAAAGGAGGAAGTCAAGTTATTCGTGTTTGATGATAATATGATTCCATACATTACAAAACTAAAATAAAAGCAATTTGAGGTAAACAGAACCCCCAGCAATTCCATTCTTAGGTATATTAAAATAGAAATGAAAATGTATATTTACACAAAAAAATCTACACATAAGTGTTTATAGCAACATTATTCACTAATAATCACCCCCCAACCTCACCTCAAACAGAACAACTCTCCAAGGGCAGAACTGTCGGATCATATGATAATTCTATACTAATCATTTCACAGCCTCTTGTCAGTGTCTGTGCCATTTGCATTCCTAGCAGCGATACATGAGAGCCCCAAATTTCCCACACCATGCCAGTATTTGATATTGCGTGTTTTTCCTTTGATTGCAATCATTCTACTGTGTGCAAAGTGGCTTGTTATTGTGGTCTAAATTTGCTTTTCCTTGATGCCTAATAATGCTTAGAATATTTCTAATTATGTCTACATTTTCTTTGTAGAAATATGTACTTTAGCTAGCTGATTTTTTTAAAGTGAACATTTAATTTTGCTAGCATATTTTGTTAAAAATATGATGCTTTTCCTTCTTGAATTGTCTTTTTACCTTTCTTAAAAATCTGTTGACTGTCATTGTAAGGGTTTAATCTTGAAGTACTAATTCTTCTCCCTTTATACCACATAAGATAACATAGAATAAATGCTCTTCTGAAAACATTTTTAAGTTAACACTTTACATCTCATTCATTATTCTTATATGAAAAGGCAATTTTAACTTCTCATTGTAACCGTGTTTCACTGTACTACCTGAATATCACTGTCTTCAATTGTTGCCCCATATTGATTTTAGGATTGGAATAGTTTTCAATATTAGAAATAATATTGCAGTGAATAGCCTTGTGCATATTGTTTCTTTTCTTTTTCCCCTCTTTACTTTCTTTATTCCTCCTTTCTTGTTCCCTCATTCTATGTATCTCTTCTCCCTTACATTCTTCTTTCTTTCCTTCCTTTCTATATTCAGACACTTCTAATATTATAAAAAGCTAGAAAGAATTTCCAGTTTTAGGTTATTTCTAAACCAATATTAACCTCTGAAAGTGCCCACTTTGAAATATGAATCTATATTCTTCAGTTTTGATATATTATTGAAGTTAAATAACTATTTTAACTTATGGCTGCTATATATGTGGTGGTTACTAGGGAAGAGAGGAGAGAAATTCCTAGGACATGAAGTGAAAAAAAAAACAATATTAGTAGATAGAGATGTGTGTAATGAAGAAGAAGCAATATAAGGAAATCATATATGGAAAGAAAAACCCACAGAAATAAATGTCATAGCTATTTAACCTCTGTATGTAAAATACTCTAGCCAGTGCCCTGAATAATCTAATATCCAGCTACTCATTCTCAATTTCTTTTTCATAGTATGATATTTTAAAAATCAATTATTTCTGTTTTCTCTATTTAGTTTACATCAGGCCACATACCCTAGCACTCTGACTCACACCAATTTTCTATTTAAGATTTCAGAGTCCTTTAATGTTTATGATATGTGGTAGCTAGAGTACAAAAATAGTTACATGATTCTTGCTTCAAAACTTTAAATATTTAAAGTGAGATAACTGATCACTAGCATCAACACGAAAGGTCCACCCAAGAAACCTTTAAGCACTAAGGATCTTTTTCTTCATAATTCATTTAATATTTTTCTCTAATGACTTAATAATGTGGACAACTGTGCTGTTTTTTTCATTTTCCTGACTCTATTGACACTACCTTTCTTTCTCTTTATAATTTTCTAAATATATCCTATATTTATTTTCCTGAAAGAACTTTTCATTTTTTTCTGAGATGATTTTTGTTAAGTCACTCTGGTCTCCAACTCGGAATCCTCCTACTTTGGACTCCCAAGTGACTAGGATTACAGATGTGCATCACCATCCTTGGTTTAGAATTTTTAAAAAGTAAGATTAGAACAATTTAGGACTACGTAGGTAGAATAGCCAGAGTGTTAGTTCTGGAAGTTGAGTGTATTCTTGAGTGTGTCAGATCTGTGAAATATTCCCGGAGATGCATCATGGTTTCCCTAATGCATTTTTATGCTTGTTTCCTTTTCGCAGCCGCCTCAATCCTGATGTGTTACCGTGTGACCATGTGACCATATGGACTCTGGTGCTCTTTTCTTACAGCAAATAGAGTAAAAATTGACTGAAAATTCATTCTGAATCGACATGCATACAATGTGCTTGGTTAAATGAGTTTAGTGATTTTTAATGCCATTTCTATTATATTGAAATGGGCTTGGCACTGGGGACATTTTTTTCTTAGAAGAGACTGAGAGTGGGATTTGTGTATATTTTCATCTGAGCAAAAGGAGATCACTGAATGCAAAGGAGACTCAGAGAGAACTGTGAACTGGAGATTAAGCTCTGACAATCAAGCTGCTTGCCAATAAATTTCAATCCCATGTATGCAAGTCATTCAACATCAGACCGCTTGCAAACCAATTAAAGTCAGCTCTTCCTGTTTAATTTTTACAAAATGGGGTTGGACTGCCTGAGCTTTCATTTACAGAAAAATGGTAAATAAATCAAGCAACGGACATACCGAAGCCCTAGTATATACCTGTGCCTCCTTGCAGATTCTTTTTTTAAGGGATAGGGTGGCGAATGAACAAAACAGTAGCAAAAAAAAAAAAAAAAAAAAAAAATTCAAACAGGAGAAACTGAATGATACAGTCACTATTTTAAACCAAGTCAAATATTTGTTTTATCATCTGCAATCATTTTCTTCTGAGCAATTTTTGTTTTACTGATACTACAGCAACATTAGATTTATATGTAGGAGAGTAAATAAATTAGTTTTTTTCTGACATATTCCAAGACCATGTGCATAACTCTTACTCCCTCCTCTTTCCATTCTAAGTTTTCTATGCCTGTGTCTAACACTTGTCATCATTCTTAATTTTATGAGGAAATCAGTGTGATAGTGATTATGAGATAGGGCAAATTGTTTATAAGGGTCTACTTCTGAATCTTGCACAATGATATACTAGCCATTTAAGTGTGTAAGTTATTTCACAAATAAACATTTTCCTGAATGTTCTGAGGTTTAATATTTTTATTTATATTTGTATAATTATTTCTATTTTCATATTATATTTCTATTTTATAATGCTGTTACACATATAGACAGGTTGTTAAAAGCATAAGTTTCGCATTAAATATACTTTACTTTTAGTGTTAGCCCTTTCATCAATTGGTTAATTTTGTGAATTTGTGCACAAAACTTAATCTTTGAGTGTTATTGTGTCTAACTTCACTTTGGTAATACCATTAATGCCATAAATAAAAATGCTTATGAAGTCCTTAATTCAACATCTGTTGTAACATTAATCCTAAATGTTTATTGTTCATGTTTAATGTCTGCATATATACATCCATTATTTTTTAGAAATGGAATCATGCCATATGTACATATTATTTTATGACTTATGGTGTATATTTAATTGAATATTGCAGAAGTTTTTGAATAATCTGAACATAAAATAGGTAACATAGTACCTTTTATTATTCATTAAAATTTTTTGTTCAGTATTTCAAAGTATAGATGTCTGCTAAATTATTTAACAAATGACAGCTTTTAATATTTCCCTTTCTTACTATCACAGGAATGCTGCAACAAATGAACTTTAACCTAAATCTCTATATTTTTTCTTTACTTCTTACACACACATATATATATATATATATATATATATATATATATATATAATGTCAAAAGAATAATGTTGAAATTGTTGCAAAGTAACCAGTGAGAGATCAAACCAAGACCAATGTAAGCCGAATGGAGTCTTTATTAGCTGGCCGGCGACTGCCTCCACAGCAAAACGCTGTTAAGAGTGCAGCCTGGATCCTCTTTTTGCAGGATCTTATAAAGACAAAAACCATATCCTTCTAGGCACTGGGGGGTCTGCAGGTGCGCAAAGTAAGCTCATTTACAGAAGCCAAAAAATGCAGTTACATCAATTACATTGCAGATCGGGAAACAATCTCATCCTGGTTGGCAGTGCCTACAGAACATTCTGTAAGACTCACAATGCCTTAGTCAGATTGGCAAAACTGAAGAAAATAAACAATAATAGATGCTGGAGGGGATGTGGAGAGATAGGGACACTAACACACTGTTGGTAGAACTGCAAACTGGTACAGCCCCTCTGGAAAGCAGTGTGGAGAATCCTCAAAAAGCTCACCATATGATCCCGCTATTCCACTCCTGGGTATCTTTCCAGGGGATTTAGAATCAGCACATTATAGTGACACAGCAAAGTCTGTGTTTATAGCACCTCAATTTAAAATAACTAAATTATGGGAACAACCCAGATGACCCTCACTGGATAAATGGATCCAAAAACTGTGGTGTATATATATATATCCATGGAGTTTTACAAAGTAATTAGAAAAAATGATATTGCAGCCTTTGAAGGTAAATGGATGTCTATTGAAGAAATCATGCTGAGTGAAGTCAGCATAACCTAGAGAACCAAGGGTCAAATGTCTTCGCTCGTCTGTGGAGGTTGGAACTAGACCCTGATCATTGCGAAAGGTTGTCAACGTTCATGTATTAAACCCTGAAAAGATGTAGTGACATCCAACCTAAGGCATTCATAGAGATATATTGGGAAGGAGAGGGAGGGGGGAAAAAAGTTAAAATCATGGAGAAGAATTAAGATGTTTTCTAAAGTTACTCATATTTCATGTTTTCTATTATTATGAGTGTATCATTTTAAGAAAATGGAATATTAAAAGTAAAACTATCCATAAATATGTCTTTAATTGTTACAATTTTTAACTATACGTTTTGAATAGATTAAGAAAATAAACTGCTGATTAGTAAGACAGTGAATATGTCTTTAAAACAATGAATTATTTAAACAAGTTAGGATTAGAATGAAAAGTCAGGGGACAATAGCCCAAAAACATCTGAGTCTTTGCTGAAGACTGAAGCTGAGGCACTGTTGGTGAGTATGGTAAAAGAGGACAAGATAATCAGTACCTTAAAGTGGCAGAGTTACCAGGAGTCAGTCACCAAAGCAATGGGGAGGCTGAGGGCCAGTTGGCAGTTAAACGCCCCCTGCGTATGCTGGTCGTCTCTATTCTGAGGCCACTTCTCTCTAAATGTATAACATTACATTGAAAATATTTATTTGCATTTCTATTTCCCATTAAACAATACATCTTATTATGGATAGTCCATATATTCGTACTTGCAATTTTGACTTCTGGCACTTTTTATATTGAAGTGATTTTAAATCAACTGAATGCTTTTCTGAATTAGAAGTGCAAAACCTACTTGCTAATAATTCACTAATGTGACTTTAGAATTATAGAAATGCAATTTGTGACTCAAGACTTTGTGAGAATATAATAATGTTATTGTTAAGGAGAAGAATGTAGGGAAACTATTAAACTTGTCATTAACATATATAGGTATAAATTTTAAATTTGATCAGTTTCCTGGTTTATCATTGGACAACAGGGTTGCTAGTTTCAGATTTTACTTTTATAAGTTTATAATGTATTTTTATAAAGGTCCTTCACATTACAGTAACCATAAAATAAACAGTTAAATTTCACATAATACCTTGAGTGAGATACAATAGAGACCATTATTGAAATATGCTCATGATTACAAGTATCAATTTAATATAAAAATTATGGTTGCTATTACATATCTCAACACAAATATAAGAATATAGTAAAGTCAAAATATGGGAGGGAGGGTATCTAAAATTTCCAAAGCCTATTATATAAGATTCAAAATTAACCAATAACTTTATTAAGCATATAAAAATTATGTTGGATATGAGTTAAGAGCAATGCAAATAATGGTGGAGTTTATTTGCCTCATTTGCAGGTCTGGAGTTGTCAATCCACACTGGAGAGCTGCCTCTCTTCTCTGTTATCTTCTGGGACCCAGGCTCATTCTTGCTTGCATCATCTTTAGGGTAATCCTTGATTCTATCATCCTGAGTATAGGCCAAGAAGCAGGAATTTAAAAAGAGGAGATATTTCAAAAGGTAAATATCCGTTACTTTTTAAACTAGAAAAAAAAATTCTGCCATAGTGTATTCAGTCTGTTGCACAGAGACTTTTGCATAAGTGAAAACTGACATTTAAGTCAGGGGAATCACATGACCATGGTCATATAACCTTTAAGCAACTGAACCATTAATGTGAAATATGTAAGGAAAGTACATGATAGTGCAACTTTTTGCAAACTCCCTTTGACTGCTATGCACTATGCCTTGATCTTGTAGACTATGATTGAAAAAATATAAAATAAGCTACACTAACAGTCTCATCCAGTTTCTGCCTTCTGTTCAACTCCATTGAGTTACAAGTAACTCTAAATTCACCCAATATTTTAGAAATAATTTAATCCTGGTCCTCACTCTCCATTAAGGAAATGTCATCAGATCCATGATGTAAGCGATAAGAATTAAGCAAGAGGTTTAAAAGTTGAGCAGAGTACACAGTCAATGTTTCTTAGGTAAATTTCTCCAAAGCTAGCATGTTCCCAAGGATATTCAATGACCAGAATAGAACACTGGTCCTTACCTAAATGTAGTAGATACCTATAAATTTAATCTTTATTTTCATTGGTCACATGCATGGTAAGTCTTCTTACTACTATGTAAAAAGGAAGGAATACTGTGGAAGAAGTAATATTTTCTGCTATATTGTGCAAGCCACCAACATTACCAGTTTTCTTCTTGCTTTCACTCTTTTATTCAGCCAGTGTATTCTAAGTGGTGGGATTAAATTACTCAATTAACTACAAAAACTTTTATATCACGAAACATAAAGAAGTAAAAGGCTCACTTGCATTTCAAAGCCAAAAACCTATTCTTATAAGTGTCATTCTACCTCCTGAAATAATAACAATACCAAACTAAAAGTAAACTAAAAACTTTTTCCCCTTTGTGAAATATCACGGTTTCTTCATTTTGTCTGTTTTCAGAGAAGACTACAGGAAATCAATCTGTGGCATTGCATCCCCCACATGATTGATCATCTCCCATTTTCTGTTTTTCCTGACTGTACTCTTAAACCCCGATGCATTTCATCTTGCTGTATACCATACAGGACTCCCCAGAACCTTACTTTCTAACCAAAATTGCTCAACAGGAAAGATTTCCTGCTGTTATTTTCTTACTGGAACATCTATTACTATACTAGAAAGGACAGAATGCACAAATCTTATTTTCTTTACTTTCACTTTTGAGTGGGTTAGAAAATCTTGTCAAAGAATATTTAACATGAAGAACACTTGACATTTTCTTCAATTTTGAACTGGTCATCATTTACAATATTTCTATCACAATTTTAGATCTGTCAGAGACTTTTACAAAGAAGTCTATCAGAAAAAAAGTAAAAGAGCACTCTGTTTAGTACTTCCAAGCAGTCATGCAGTACAATAGGATAAAATTAAGCTAAGTCACATTTTTATTCAAAAGGTCAAGGAGAAATCAGTAAAACAAATAATGCTAAACATAAGCAGAAAAACTAAGGGATTCATTCCATCAGAGAAACATGATGGAATGAAGAAAAATGGCTCCAGGTTCAAGTCAGTGTTTGGAACACATTTCACCAAACTTTAATTAAAATACTGAAATTCATTTCCAGCCCCAATATTTCTAATATTATTAGGTGTCAATAAATGTACTATCAACAAATATTTTGTTTCATTGATTTTTGTCTCCCTCCAACTTGAAAAGTACTATGTGTGCTTTCATGTAGAATAAAAAACCAGTAAAATTTTTATAATTATTTGAAGAATTTATATTTTATGCTTTAAAATTATCATTGTGTTTTCCTTAGTTGAAAAGGAGATATTTCTTTCTTGGAAAGAAGTTTGTAAACTGTTTTTTCCCTGTATTTTCCTGTTACTTCAAACTTTGCATTTTAATATATTAATACTATCTTTTCAATTCTTACTCAGTATTGTTTTCTGAAAAGTTGGACATATTAATTTTATACATAAAATATTTTGGTAATAAATGTATATATTTTAGCATTATAAATACATTTCCCTTAAATGTTCTATAGTATTGATATAATTTTAGTAATTTTTTTTGTGGGATATCTCCAATATACCCATAATAACATTGCAATAATCAGACATGATTTTGAGCATCTTCTGATAATTTTGTATCATCTTATTTATATATTTCCTAAATTCAAGTATAATGCAAGTAGACAGTCCCAAGAACATTGTACTGATTAGAGACAGCTGTTTGTGAATTTTTCCTCATATATTTCTAATTAGAGAATAACATTTATATAGAGAGTTTTCCTCAGTTAGATGCTTAAGTCTTCAATACAAGCTATTTAACAAAAGAGGCTATACAGGAATGTCTTCACAGGTCACATTCAGATCCATGAAACAGCTTGACCAGTGGATAAAAGAGGCTGATCCTGGGAGCAGTTTTATAAGATGAGGCTTTGGAACTAGCTGTTTTATAGATAAAACCCAATGTATCCTGAACAGATACTAGATATAAAAAAGTTAGCACTATCAGTAGGAGTTCTCAGGGAAGGAATTCATAACCCTGTCCTAAATCTTAGCCCAGTGGTTGACACCTCGTGTTGTTTAAATTACTACTTGATGACTTAATACAAATGAATGAATATTTGTGGTCTGAGCATTCTGTTTCAGCATGTAAACAAAGGCATACATGCAAACTTGAAGCACATCACACAAATGTGATTTTTTAAAATTATTTTTATTAGCTTGTTATAGATACACATAATATTGCGGTTTATTTTGACATAATTATGTGAGCATGGAGTATAATTTACTTCAATTCAGTCCTTAGATTTTTTCTTTCCCTGCTTTTTTCTCTCCCTATTTTTCTTTTCTTTTACTCTACTGATGCAAATTTGATTCTTAATCAGTAATCTTATTCTATGAATTAAGTAAATATTTTTCATCTTGGTAGGAAAGAAACTCAGCCATGGTCTTGGTCATACTTCCAACACTTGGACTAAAATAATTTTTCAGTCCTATATTCACTCTGACCCAGAGAACTCTCTTTTCAATATTTTGATGTTTCTAGGAGAATTTTATTACAAAGCAATTCTTCAGAAAGGCTCACTGTTAATATGCAAGGTCTTAACAATTCTTATTACCCTTATGTATTTGACTTACACTTTTTTATTTCTTTATATTCTGCCAATTTGTTTGTGCTAATTCAGAAAATCTGTTTGGCTTTCAACTGGGAATTACCATGCTTGCTACAATCTATTAATCCATGTGGGAATAATGCTACAATAAGCAAAAAGCTTTGCTTTAATGCACCATTTTATGAGTTCTCCACAATCATTTTCAGGTTGTTTTTCTTTTTTTTGTTTTTCTTTTTTTCTTGGAAATTATTATGTGATAATAACCCTAAAATCACCTAGTTTTTGACCATTCTCAAGTTTATCCAAGTGACCATGGGTCCAAATGCCTTGCTGGTCACTCCTCTGGTTTCCCTTGCCACTTTGGCTATATGGAACGTCAGTGATGAATAGTTGAGTCTTTTCTTCAAAACTAACTTTACTCCCGCTGTTATCACAAATTTCTACTCCAATTTAAAACTTGCAACTAAGTTATTCCCTTTGTTTCTCTTTCAGTTGGAAGGAAAATTTAGTCATTACCTGACAAAAGAATATATTTTACCTTTAGTTATTTTTGTTAGTAGTTTTTGTGTGTGTGGTGTGTGTGTGTGTAGAGTCAACAGACAACGTTACAGTTTCTACTATCTCCTTTTCATAATGTTCTTCACATATCCTGTGAAAGTGGTCCCAATTCATATAAAAATATTAATTTTCTAGCCGGGCACTGTGGCTCATGCCTGTAATCTCAGTGGCTCATGAGGCTGAGACAGGACGATAACAAGTTTGAGACCAGCCTCAACAACTTAGTAAGCCTCTGAGCAACTTAACATTACCCTGTCTCAAATTAAATACAAAAATGGGCTGGGGATGTGACTCAGTGGTTAAGTGCCTCTGGATCAATCCCTGGTACCAAAAATATAAAGATAAAAAATTATGTTCTAACAGGATAACTTCTGTCTTTGCTGAAATGACAGTCAACTCACTACTAAAGTAATCTGTAGTTGTGTGGGTTAAAGAAAAGGAGAAACTGTACATAAAATACATTTAAAGAGATGATCATGAAGTCAGGCCTGACTGATTATTTGAAAGCAGATTAAAGTAATTGCAAATCAAATACAAATATTTTCTTTTTTAATTAAAAAATTAGTTATTGTACAATGAATATACATCCAATGTAACAATATGATATGTATATATTCTTAAATTAGATTTACCCCCTAGATACCAACCTATTCTCCCATCCTTTCCCCTCCCCCACCCTCTCCCCCCTCCTTCCTGATACATCTCTATGAATAACCTAAGTTATGTGTTACTATGCCTTTGCTGGTTCTAATACATCAGGGTTAACCACCTTTCACACATACCTGGGTAAAGGTCCAGCCTCCACAGTTGAGTGAAGACGTTTGACCCTTGGTTCTCTGGGTTAGGCTAACTTCATTCAACATGATTTTTTCCATTGCCATCCATTTATTTTCAAAGGCTGCAATATTATTGTTTCTAATTGCTGAGTTGAACTCCATGGTATGTGTATACACATACACACACACACATACACACACACACACAGATATATATATATATATACATCACAGTTTTTGGATCCATCCATCCAGTAAGGGGCATCTGGGCTGGTTCCATAATTTAGCTACTGTAAATTGAGCTGCTATGAACATGGATATTGCTGTGCTGCTATAATGTGCTGATTCCAATTCCCCTGGGAAAGAAAACCCAAGAGAAGGATAGCTGGATCATATGGTGGATTCATCCCTAATTTTTTGAGGATTCTCCACACTGCATTCCAGAGGGGCTGTACTAGTCTGCAGTTCCAGTGTGCTAGTGTGCCTGTCTATCTGCAACTCCTCCAGTATCTACTATTGTTTATAGTCTTCATTTTTGCCAATCTGACTGGCATGAGGTGAAATTTTAATGTAGTTTTCATTTGCATTTCTCTGATTAGTAGTGATTTAGAGCACTTTCTCATGTATTCTTTGGCATGATCAATGTCCTCTGTTGAGAAGTTTCTATTTAGCTCTTTGGCCCATTTATTGATTGGGTTATTAGCATTTTTGACGTTGAGATTTTTCAGGATTTTATAAATTTTGGATATTAGTACACTCTCAGAAGAATAACAGGCTGTGATTCTCCCAGATTCTGTAGTAAATCCCTTGACAATTTTAATTATTTCCTTGGCTGTGCAAAATCTTTTCAGCTTTATCACATCCCACTCACTGATTTTTTACTTCACTTCTTTCACTATAGGAGACATGTTGAGAAAGAATTTGCCTATTCCCAAATGCTGAAATGTTGGTCCTAATTTATATTCCAGCAGTTGCAAGGAAGCTGGTTTAATTCCTAGCTCCTTTATCCATTTTGATTTGATTTTCATGCAAGATGAAAGATAAGGTTCTAATTTCAACTTTCTTCAAGTAGTTGTCCAGTTTGTCCAACACTATTTGTTGAATAGGCAGTCTCTCCTCCATGTTACATTTTATCTCCCTTTGTCAAAAGTCAGACGCTTAAAGACTTATGGGATTGCTTCAGGGTATTCTATTCTATTCCATTGGTCTTCATTCCTAACTTGATACCAGTACCATGCTGTTTTTGTTACTACAGCTCTATAGTATAGTTTTAGATCTGGAATAGCAAAATCACCTGTTTTGTCTTTCTTGGTTAGCAATGTTTTGGATATTCTTGGTTTCTTATTATTCCAAATGAATTTCAGAATTTCTTTTAATATGTCTATAAAGAATGATGCTGATATCTTGATGAGGATTGCATTGAATCTATATAAAGCTTTTGGCAGAATTGCCTAACCAAGAGCATGGAACATCTTTCCATCATCTGAGGTCATCTTGTATGATAATTTTCATTGTAGATGTCTTTGATTTCCCTTGTTAGGTAAATTTCCAAATATTTTATTATTTTTGAGGATATTGTGAATGGAACTGTTTTCCTGATTTCTACTTCTGCCCTGTTATTATTAGTGTATAAGAAAGCTATTGATATATGAGTATTGCTCTTGTAGCCTGCCACTTTGCTAAATCTGTTGATAAGTTCAAAAAGTTTTCTGGTGTATTTTTTTGGATCTTCTAGATACAGGATCATATATTTAGCAAAAAGGGATAGTTGGACTTCCTCTCTTCCTATTTTTCTCCCTTTGATTTCCTTTTATTGCCTGATTTCTCCAGCTAGGGTCTCAAGAACAGTATTGAATAAAAGTGGTGAGAAAGGACAGTCTTGTCTTGTTCCAGAGTTTAGGGGAAATGCTTTCAGCTTTCCTCTGTTTAACATTATACTAGCTAAGGTTTTGGCATATATAGCCTTTACATAGTTTAAACAGATTCCTTTTATTCCTATCTTCTCTAGAGTTTTGAGCATAAAAGAGTGATGAATTTTATCAAAGACCTTTTCTGCATTAAGATGGACATATGTTTTTTATTCTTAATTTTGTTTAAGTGATGAATTACATTAATTGTTTTGCGTATGTTGAACAAGGCCTATATACCTGGGATGAAGCCCACTTGATCATGATGAATTATCTTCTTGATAGGTTTTTGAATACTATTTGCTATACCTTTATTAAGGATTTTTTCATCCAGATTCATCAGGGATATTGGTCTGTAGTTTTTTTTTTTTTTAACGTTTTGTTTGCTTCATAAAAAATATTTGGGAAAGTGTCTTCCTTTTCAATTTCTTGGAATAACTTCATAAGGAGAGGTGCTAGTTTCTTCTCAAAAGTGTGATAAAAGTCAGTGTGGATCCTGGGCTTTTCTTTGGTAGACTTTTAATTGCAGTATGGTTTTCAGTGCCTATTATTGGGCTGTATAGGAATTCAATAACTAGCTGTGTAAATTTAGGGATGCTGCATGGGTCTAGAAATATATCCATGTTTTCCATGTTATCTAATTTGGAGGAGTATAGTTTTTTGAAATACGATCTTATAATTTGTTGGATTTTCATGGGATCAGTGGTGATTGTTCCTTTTTATTGGAGATTTTATTGATTTGCTTCATTTCTCTCCTTCTTTTAGTGAGATTGGCTAGGGGTCTATCTATCTTATTTACTTTTTCAAAGTACCAGCTGTTTGTTTCGTTGATTCTTTTTATTGATTTTTTTTGTTCTCAATTTCATTGATTTCACCTCTGATCTTGATCATTTCCTGTCTTCTGCTGAATATGAGATTAGTTTTTTCTTCTTTTGGAAGGGCCTTGAGATGGAGCATAAGCTTACATATTTGGAATTTCTCTTCATTTTTAATGTGGGCACTCAGTGCTATAAATTTTCCCCTCAGGAATACTTTCATGCTGTCCCAGAGTTTTCAATATATTGTGTCTTCATTCTCATTCTCTTCCAAGAATTTTTTGATTTCTACTCTAATGTCTTCTTGGATCCATTCTTCATTTAATAGGTGTTATTCAATCTCCATGAATATGTGTGTTTTCTGTTATGATTTTTGCTGTTGATTGCTAGAGTCATGGCATTATGGTCTGATAGGATACACAGAATAATATCTACTAATTTACACTTGCTGAGATTTTCTTTGTGAACCAAAAAGTAATCTACTTTGGAGAAGAGTTTATGTGCTGCTGAGAAAGAGGTGTATTCCACTGATTTGGGGTGGAATATTTTATATGTCTGTTAAGTCCATTTAATTTATGGAGTTGTTTAGGCTGGAGATTTCTTTATTGTTTTTTGTTTCGATGATCTGTCTATTGGTGACAGAGGAGTGTTGAAGTTTCCCAGTATTATTGTGTTGAGTTCCACTAGTGGTTTTATATCATGTAATATTTTATTTACATAGTTGGGAACACTGTTATATGGAGAGTATTATTTACTTTGGTTATTTCTTCCTGTTATAGGGTTCCCTTTACTACTAAGTATTGGCCTTCTTTATCTCTCCTGATTAATTTATGTTTCAAATCTATTTTGCTGGATGTTAGTATTGCGATGCTGATTTGCTTTCTTGGGTCATACACATGGTCGAATTCTTTCCATCCTTTCACCCTTAATCTGTGGATGTCATTGACTGTTAGGTGGGTATCTTATAAGTAGCATATTGTTGGATTTTAGTTTTTGATCAGGTCGGCTAGTCTGTGTCTCTTGAGTGGAACGTTTAAACCATTCACATTCAGTGTTATGATAGAAGTGTGTATATGGTTCATAGTTGTTGCATATTATTCGTAAGTTCTGTGCTGTCTTGGTTGGGTATTGAGAGGATCTACTTTCATTGCATTTCCTCTGTTTGTGGGTTTTGGGTATTGATTACCTGTTCTTCTGTCTAGAGTGTGTCTTAGAGAATTCTTTGTAAAGGTGTTTTCTTGTTCAAGAATGCTGCCAGTTTGATCTTATCATGAAACGTTCTTCTTTTCCCATTAAATTTGAAGCTGAGTTTCATTGGGTTATAGTATTATTGGGTGCATGTTGTGGTCATTCAGTCATTGAAATATTTCTTTCCATGACCTTCTTGCCTCCAGAGTCTGCGTTGAAAAGTCACAGGAAATTCTTATTGTTTTGCTTCTGAATGTGATTTGATGCTTATCTCTTCGTGCTTTTAATAATATTTTCCTTGATATCCCTACTGTACATTTTGAATATGATGTGTCTTGGTGAGTTTCTCATTTGATTAGGCCTATTGTGTGTCCTGTAAGCCTCCTGGATGAGCATATTTGATTCTATTTTTATATGAGAGAAGTTTTCCTTCACAATTTCCTTGAGGATGTTCCTCATACCACTCATTTGTGTTTCAATTTCTTCTTGTATCCCAATTATTCTTAAATTGTTTCTTCTCATTTCATCCCAGATATTTTAAAAATTCTGATCATGTTCTTTTAGTTGTTTTTCTTATTGTAATTGCTGCAGTCAAGCTTTCTCAGCCTGTCCTCATTGTCAAAAGTTCTTTCTTCAATAGCAGAGGTTCTATTTTATACAAAAGTTAGTCTATTATTAAATTCTTCCATGGTCCCTCTCATGTCATTGACTGCAGATTTTAGTCCTGTTACTTCATTTTTAGTATGTCTATTTTTATACTGATAGAGTTTCTCAACTCTTGAATTTTCACATTTATTCCCTTATTTAGTTCATTGTTACTTTTCATTATTAGATCCTTGATAATTTGTTCTAGATTTTCCTCCAGGTCCCTGGCCATGGACTTCTTGCTAAGGGAGTTGTGGGTTTGAGGTGAACCTCTTCTAGTTTGATTCCTTATCTTTTAAGAAGTTCTTCAGGATCTTTTAATCGGGGATCCCTGCGTGGAAGCAAGACAAGTCTCTGATTTATTCTTACTTATATATCAAGAGTGGGGTCAGATACCACCTCTCTGATGACCTCTTCCTTCCAGAAGTGGTTTTCTGCCTGGAGGCTTGTTTTGTTGCAGCTTTTGGGTTAAGTTTCCAGGACTTGGACTTGGTACCTGGTGGGGTTGCTCTGTAGTATGCTGTGTTTTTGAAGCTAAGCAGTGGAAGTATGTCACTGGGTGCTAGAGTCCCAGATGTGTGAGGTTGACCAGAATGGACCAACCTATGTGCTGTGCTGGGATCTGAGATCATTGGTGATGGGATAGGCATCAATGTATCTGGGCTTGGCAGGTGTGAGTGACATCTAGGTGTCATCTGGATGTGGGTTCCTTGGTGGTGTCTGGCATACCTGCTGTGGTGGGACCAGAGTACTGGGCACACACCAGTGTTTGTTGCGGGGGGGGGTCTACTCAGGCTTATTGTCACTCCATAAATTGAAGTGTGTTCCTGGCCTGAGAACTCTATCTGGTTGTTTTCCTTTGGGTCTTTGCTGATGGATTGGGAGTTTTTTCTATCCCTTATGTGGGTTGGAGTATTGTCAGGAAAATTGAGTTCAGAAGTCAAACCTGTGAGCTGTTAGTGTCCCTTAAGATTTCCAACTCCTCTTGACTTAATAGGAAATCATCAATATGAACAACCAAATGCATACAATAAACAGTTTTAAATTAGTTGTTTAGTACAGGCTATATTACACTATTAAATTCCACCTATGGAATGAATGGTAGTGTTAGTCAATACTTTTGGTGAGACTAGTATTTAACTAACACTTATGTCAGGCTTCAAAGCATACAATAGTTATTGAATTTGACATACATGGTTGTAATGGTTATACAGCCTTAATGATGGGGGGGGGCAAAAGGTATAAACTAATTGGAAGCCTGAGAGAAGGGAATGTAAGTGAAATTAAGAGAGTAGGTCATATTTTCCAATCATAAACAGAAAGAAAGTGGAGGAGGTGAATGATTTGCAAGAGAAAGAAAGAAAGAAAAGAAAGGAAAAAAGAAAAAAAAACAACCCTGGATGGAGAAAAGATAGATGTAGCAAAATACAGGAAGGCTCAGAGAGATATTAATAAGATTTGGGTGATAGCTTAAGGGTAGAAGCAATTGCAGGGAAATTATTCAGGTAGGGTACAATGTACTTCAAATACTAAGTGAACTGACAAGAATTCCTCCTCTCAGCAGGAAGAACAAGGATAGATAAAAGAAACCAGAGGGAAAAAGTGAGAAGATGAAGAAAAAAAGAATAAACAAAAAAACCCAAAAGAACAGGGAAAGATCACTGAAAAACCCTCAACAAAGGCAAAATAAAACAAGAACAGAAAAACAAAAACAAAAGCAGCTATTATTTTTGTATGTTCATGAACCAATCAACTTTTCCATTAGGCACTCAAATACACATCAAAAAACATGAAAAAGGAGAAAACAAATTAAAAAAAAAGAAAAAGAAAAAGAAAAAATTCTTTTCTTTTTTTAAATTTGAAGCCGAGGCAGTTTTATTGGTGAATCTTTTCAAATCTTCAAAATAATACCAATTTTGTACAATTCTGTCAGAACTTCTAAATTTGTGTGTAAAAATAAACAGGAAATAAAGGAAGAGCCCTAAACAAGGCAATAAGACATGTCTGGCCCTATTAGAAATTAAAGCACACCTACAAATCCTCTGTAATTAAAACAGATGGTACTCACTTAGGGCTAGCTGACCAGACTATTAGAACAGAATGCAAAATGCAGAAATAGATTGAAGCACATTTGAAAACTTCAGTATAGGAATAGGTAGCATCTTGATTCAATTACAGATGGACTGTCTAATAAACTGTGTTTTTTAAAATTTTTTATTTTTAAACAACCATACAAGTTTTTAACAAAACAATATAAAATGTGTATATATTCTGGATATTGCAATTACCCCCAGGAGTGCCCCCCCCCAATTACCCTCCTTTATCCCACCCTTCCCCTTCCCACTATATCTCTAAAAAAGTATTAGGTTGTAAAACATTACATCTTATCTGGATTTAGCACATGCCAATAGACCAACTTTCTCATTGTCCAGGGTCTAGTCCCCACCTCCACAGATAAGTGGAGACAATCGACTTAGTTCTCTGGGTTAAGCTGATTTTACTCATCATGATCTCTTCCATAGCCATCCATTTACCTTCAAAGGCTGCAATATCATTTTTTCTAATTGCTGTGTAATATTCCATGGTATAAATGTCACATGTTTTGGATCCATTCATCCAGTGAGGGACATCTGGGTTGTTTCCATAGCCTAGCAATATTAAATTGTGCTGCTATGAACATAGATATTGCAGTGTCACTATAATGTGCTGATTCTAAGTCCCCTGGAAAGATACCCAGGAGTGGAATAGCAGGGTTATATAGTGGACTCATCCCTAGTTTTTTGAGGATTCTCCATACTGCTTTCCAGAGGGGCTGTACCAGTCTGCAGCTCCACCAATAGTGTGTTAGTGTGCCTATCTCTCCACAGCCCCTCCAGCATCTATTATTGTTTATTTTCTTAATCTTTGCCATTCTGACTGGCGTAAGGTGATATCTTAATGTGGTTTCTTTTGCATTTCTCTGATTACTAGAGATTTAGAGCACTTTCTCATGTATTCATTGGCTTGATCAATGTCCTCTGGTGAGAAGTCTCTATTTAGCTCTTTGGCTCATTTATCAATTGGGCTGTTGGTGTTTTTGTAGTTGACATTTTTGAGGATTTTATAGATTCTGGATATTAATGAAAACTTGGAACTATGGTCACTGAGGTCATCTCTGTGCACTTTGGGAGCTGATGTTCACTGTCCACGTAAGTTTTGATAGCAGGGTCTCTCAGACTATAAATATGTGATCTCAAGTAGAGGTCTTGGATGTCCTCAGTCTCCTGGGACTTCTAGGGTGAGATTTCAGTAAAGAGATCAGATTAAGGAATGTCATGAATGCTGGTCTTTGACAGCCTCCCTGGGAATCTGAAACTTAGGAGTGTTAAAGCTTTTATGCATGGGGGAGATGAGATGCTTTCTATGCTCTCTCTGCCAATGGTTGCACTCCTGGTCCTCTGGGATTTTTGAGCTTGGACTGAGGACTCTTAGAGTTTGTCTTATCATGTGATCCTTTTGGCTGGGGTGGAAGTGGACAGGGCTGAGCAAGGCTTCCATTACTCCACAAACTGAATCCCTACACGTAAAGTGGAGACTAGGCTTGCCTCACATCTCCTCTTCCCAGTTCCAGCTGTGAACAGTAGCTGTCTCTTGGTGCAATTGAGGAGGAGCCTTCTCTGAACTCCTGACTCTCTCTTGCTGAGCAGCCTGCTCCATAAGACTCCTTTGTGCAGGCAGCTGAGAGACACCGTTCTCCCTTTACATAGTGAAGGTGCCATAGGGGTGTCTCTAGTTAATCCCAATGCACCATTCCTTATAGAATGCAGCTTCTTAGCAGCAGATTGGCTCATAGGTTATGTTTGTCTCCTCCCCCATCCCCGTGCTGATTGAGATTAGTGGTGGTCACAGCTATGGTTGCTATGTTTCAGCAGGGATGGAAATAATCCCTCTTTTCCACTTGCTGCTCTGAAATCTCTGATCATCCTAACAACTTCCCAAACTAGTGCTGTGTTCCAGTGATGATTATCCCCAAAACCAACTTGTAGTAATAGAGTTGTTCTGGAATGTTTTCATCTGGTTACAGAGTCAAACAAGAGGCAGCCATCCTTCAGCTTAACATTCTGATCCCCAAATTACAATTACTTTCAAGCACATGTTCACATGGTCTACATATACATTTTTGTACATTTCTATTGATTGTGAATAATATAAATATATTTTGATTAGTACTGATGTGCTTCTACTTTGTATTCAATAAACCTCTCTTAGGTTTAAGGACAGGACATTAAGGAGTTGTTAATGGTAGCTTACAGGAATTTGTACCCAAGTTCAAAAGTTATAGCCTCAAATTTATCAAGACTTGCACTGAAGTAAGAGCTAATTTATGGTCCTGACATTTCAACTTCCCTTTAAATACCCCTGTGACTAGTTAGTCACATACAAGGGTTTAACTGCATTTTTCTGGAACTTAAATGATTTTATAGTTTGACACTTTTAAATACATGGCAACGGTACACCAAAAAAGTATAAATTACTAATACAGAAATACATAAGCATTCTAAGGGAAGTACTTTCTATGGCAGAAGAGCAAATACATTTCGCCCAGGGCAATCTTTTCTCCTTTTCTTTCCCTTTTCTTCTGTTCATGTGCCTCTGAGGTAAAATGTATAATACCATTGCTTCCTTCACCAATACAACCTGATTTAACCCTTTATTATTTTAAATTTGCTAAGAAGTCTTATGTTTTCCACAGAGTTTAAAACTGACTTTAGGTTATTTTTAGTTCTACCTTCTGTTTATCCTGTATATCTTGTTTAATACCAAGCTCTATTTCTCTTTCCTTTAAAACTGTTGTTGGTTCTTCCGTTCTGTGACTTTCTAATTGTCAAATACGCTGATGAATGACTAGTCACTTTGTACCACAGCATAAAGAAAAATTTCCAGTCTTCTGTTCACTTCATTAATTCTTCCTTTTCCATTGCATTGTATTTCTATAACATTAATCTTTACAAACTTATCTTTCATAAGAATGGTTGGTTTGTTCAAAGACTACATTAGTTTCCTATTAGTTATTCTACATTCTTTATTCCAAGGCCCTTGTGTGGATTTCAAAACTCTGAAATATTTAACTTTCACATTCTTCCTCTATTCTAACAAGGTCAGTTGTCCACACTGGCATGTGGCACATATTGGCTCAATACTCCCAATCTTGTTTCCCTTGCCATTGTACACAGGGAATTATTAAACAAAGGTTTTTTTGTTTGTTTGTTTTTTTTTTTTTTTTCATTTTGCAGTTAGGTCCAGGTTGCTTGAACTGATTTTGCTAATTGCTACAACTAAATAAGATGTTTGGAAATTTAAGCTTTGACCCTTATTTCCAAAGTTTTCTTCAGCTATTTCTTTCTCCCACATCCTTCATCTAGAAATTTAAATTCCTGTGATGGCAATGTGTCCCAAGAATGAAACCTAATACCTTCAGTTAACAGGTCAGAAGAGACTCATGTAAATGATTCATCTGACCTATATCATTATGACCAGCATGGCAAAGTGGTGAGAAGCACACAATGACAGGATAAAGACTAACCAAAAAAAGTGAGTGGAACAGTTCCTGACTCAATAGGACCAGATTTTTTTGTCTAACACCCAAAGGGGAAAAGGTTTGTAATATACAAGTTACCAAAGTCTATGGAAAACTTTCATCTCAGTAACTTATAAAAATTAATTCTAGAAAATGTGTTGCTGTGGTTATGCTTAAAATACCTGAATGGTCTCATAAAAGATCTGTTTTCAACTAATTTAACTGGATTCATAAAGAAAGAAAGAGAGCAAAAGGAAGGAATAAAGAAAAGAATGAAGGAAAGCACAACAATATTTAGGGCAGTATCTGGCATCAAAAAAGATAAAATTTAGTTAACATATAAAAACAAAATCGATAGACACCCAGTTATTCTAAGATTGTATGACTTAATGAGAGGGAGAGAAATCAAATTAATCCATCCCAGAACAAACACACATACAATAAAACTAAAATTTATTATATTACAGAGTTTCACAAAACAGAAGAAGCCTAGAACATTAAAGAGATAAGAAAGATAAAATTTTAAAAGCTCAATTCAAAATTCTAGGGATATTGTAAATAAGACTAAAATTAGGAAATAAATACAAAATTAGTGAAACAAAATGTAAGGAAACTGCTTCAGGACATTGGAATAGGCAAGGATTTCTTGAAAAAGACCACAAAAATACAATAAACAAATGCAAAAAAAAAAAAAAAAGGTAAATTCCATTACACCAAACTAAAAAAACTTCCGTACAGAAAAGTAAACATTAAACAGAGTGCAGATACAACCTGCAGAATGGGATAAATACTTACAAACTGCAGAAGTGAAACTATGTAAATCTACAGAATATTTATAAAGAACTTAAAAACCTTGACAGCAAAAATCTGTAAACTAATTTAAAAAATGGCAATTCACATTAATAGACATTTCTCAAAAGAAGACATACATGTGTAATGGAGTATCTCAAGGAAAATGTATTTTAATAGAAATAATAGGTGAAGATATTTCAAATTTAATAAAAAACGTATAAAATAAAAAATATAAATCTGAAAATCCAAAAAAATGAAATAAGTTCAAAGCAAAAGAAAAATGCAGAGATTACATCATAATTAAATCGCTTAAAACTTATAATGAAGAAGAAACTAAATGCCACTAGAGAAAATAATCCACATTACATATGAAGGAATAAAAACAAGATTAATGACAGTTGCCTTTTAGAGGGTTTAAGCATTTAAAGTATTTAAGGAAGGAAAGGGGAAAGAAACAAAACAGCAGAGAGCACACAACTGTGAACTGAAAATTCTGTTCCCCACAATACAACTTAAATATTGAAGGCAAAATTAAGAATTTTTCAAACCTATAAAAGTAGAATTAACTCATAACCAGTATGCCTGCATTATAATAACGTTAGGGCTTTCAGGCAGAGGAAAGTGATACCAGATGGAAAAGTGGATTTGTACAAGAAATGAAAATTATCAAAATCATAAATATATGGACACGCATGTTTTAGTTTTTCTGTCATTTTATAAACAACTATTTACATTCAAAATTTTAATATGTATTAAGGGTTTATAACAGCTGTAGAAGTAAAATGTATGAAAATATCAAACCTGAGGGAAGAAAAATTTGTACACTTATAAAATTTCTTTTGATAAATTTGATTAGTATTATTTGAATATGGACTATGATAAGCTAAAAACACATGCTATAAGCCTACCGCTAAACTATTCTGAATCACTGAGATATATTTTTCTCTACTATTCCATTTCATATATAATAATGTTATTGTAAATTTGAGGGATAAAGCAAGAAAAAATAGATATATTTTAATTTTTTTTCTATATTATATTTTAGGATTGTCACCACCTAACTTAGATAAAAGACAAATAAGTGACAATCTAATTAAACTGGTTTAAAAAACAGTTAATACTTTATTTTAAAACCCATCACAGAGTCCAGAGTGGTGGCTCAGCACTCATTTCTCATTGTCCTTCTTATTAATTAAAAAAAATCTCACCCCAACTTGAGGCAGTTTGCATTTTCTTAAAATGCCCTAGTTAAAATTAGTTTTCTTCTAGTCATTAAATATGTTTTAGTAAAACAGTATTTTAATTTAATAATATTTAGAAGAGTAATTTTCTAATATTCTAGGAGAAAATAAATCTACCACTATGAAGACACCTCTTATGTTATAACCATTTGGAGGAGACAGAGTAGACTGAAATCAACATTTCTGACCAATAGTACTACTGTGGGATAAATATCTATGCTGATGGACATCTGGCTTCTTTAGATGATTATTCTAGGACTGTTCAGGACTCTGATGATTTCCTCACAAGGAACAAGTCCAGTAGCAACAAAATGAGGCTCAGTACAAAATTTTAATTTCCTAATATGAATCATTAATATCACATCTAATGACAGTACTATTCAGAGGGGGTTTGGGGTGGGGGAGGAAATAAAGATGAAGTAATCTCCACATCAGAGCTAGAAAAGATTTCAGTGGTGAGACCAAGGGACAAAAGATACAGAATAGCTATTTTTTTCCTTGTTTACATTATAATCTGCAAAATGATTCATTTTAGTTTGAAAGCCTATATGCTTAAAACATGCATAAATTTTAGAGTCAGAAATAGTAAAAAAGAACTAAGTCAGATGCTTTATAAATTATTCAAGAATGTCTATTGTTCCTATGTAATACAATGATTATGAATTCAGTATTATTCTGTTTTGTTAAAATATTTAAATTTTCTCCCTTGCCTTTATCACACATTCTTCAAGAGAAGAAAAGTCATATCTTTGTATTAAATTCTGCTATTAGGCAGTTAAGTATATTGATGTAAATAACAATAAAGAAAACACGAATCATGAAAGTTTAAAAATTAAATGGAAGTATGCACTACACTTTGAAATACATAATAACATCAGTTAAAGAATACAAAAATGAGAATATAATTTGCATGATTCCTAAAGAATAAAGAGTAACTACCATCTTGAACATGAAAAGAAGCAGCAGTCAGTCTGGTTTACCTGTCACTTCAATTGGTTGCTTAGATTTCATCATCTAAGTGAACAATGACAGTCTAAAAGTGGGATTTAACTTTCAAGTTTGCTAAAAATTGAAGTGAAAAAAAGTACTCTGATAATAATGTGAGTATATATTCTTGAAAAGGACAGCGAAGACAAGGACTACAGGGGAGATGCAGAAATGGGTTCATTAAAGGTCTCCAAAAACTATTGTAAAGATGAGAAGCTAAGTGTTGTGGGCATGCCTATAGTCACCAAAATTAGGAGACTGAGGAAGGAGGGTCACTTGAACTCACTAGTTGGAGACTAGCTGAGCAATATAGTGAAACCACACCTTAAAATAAATAAGTAAAAGAAAATGAGAATTTCTACTTGAAAGTGAAACAAGGAAGTCCTACTTTTTGCTTTTACAATAGAAATTTTGACTACAATGATAAGACATAGCCTTGAGAAATTTCTCTAATCTCTTTGTTTTTTTATTGCATTGTCTGTAAAAATGGATTAAAATAGAAATCATTTAATATTTATGGGAGGATTCAATGAGTCACTTCATGTATTAATCAGACTTTTACTTTGTATATGGGAAAGATTCAATAAATGATAGTCATGGTTAATAGTGAGTTAAAACTAGATGATCTGAGCTGAAAGTAAAGAAATTGATAAAACAATAATAACCACAAGGCAAATTACAATGAACTGTGATGTGCTAAGAAGGATGATGGGCATGTCTTAAATCTGAGCAGGAAAGATTACAATTATGCACATGCTCACAAAAATACTGGGGAGATCAGTGAAGGAGTGTGGGCCAGGCCTCATTTGGCAATCCAGTAATAAATCAGTTCTGGCAACAACCTAGAATAAAGACCAAAGAGTGAAGTGAGACAATCTATGTCCAAAAAAGAAGATCCAGGTTTGGGCAACATCCTTAGAATATATATAATGATACCACAGCTCTGTAGTATACTTTTAGATCAGGTATTATCTATTTTATTAGTGGAGGACAGAGATCAGGGCTGGGGGAAAAGTTGGGGAAGTTATGGGATATATGGATATATTGTCTGCATGTATGAATGGGTAATAACAAAGCCCTTCATTGTGTGAAACTGTAATGTACCTAAAAAAAGAAAATATATAATGATAAGTGTATTCTAAATTGACATTGTTAAAATTTTCGACATCCATTGTGATAAAGACAATGGTGTAGGTGCTGAAGCTATGACTCAGCGGTGACAGCCCCTGTCTGGCATGAGTGAGGACACAAGTTCAAAACCCAGCACCATGTATACAACAATGTTGGAGCAACAAAAGTTATATGAAAAACTAAATGAAATTGATTCTCTCTTTCTCTTTCTCACTGTCCCTCTCTCTCTTTAAAAAAGTAAAAAGGAAAATGGTGTATATTATGTGCACAAGTAAATATAATATGTCAGTTTTCTCAGGAAAACTGCATATGCCTTTCTTCAAAGTAATCCATCCAACAAGGACTTATCAGGAGCTTGAAATCATATACATCTGTAGTACTACCTTGACAGAAATTGTCAAACTTTATAAATCCAGGTTCATTTTTTCCTTGGAGAGGTCGTTACTAAACATTTGCCAACACAACACCAGCAATGGGACTCATTAAAAAAAAAATGAGAACAATGACACCTGCTATTCAGCTTAAAGAAATACTCAGAAATTATATTCCTTCACTTATTACATAAATGTATGTATTTATTTTAAAAATTTGAATATGATGCGTTGTATATGCCATGCAATTTTCTGGGTACTTTTGCAAATATTAGCTCATGAAACTTCATAAAATAGGTAGTATAGGTAGAAATACAAATCATTAGTAGTTCTTATATGTTATTTTATTGTGGAACTTAAAAATATTGCAGGGAAACATTATACAAACATACTGTTTTTGTTTTTGCTTCTTCTTGAAAATATTGGAATGAGATGTCGAGGATAAAAGTTGAATTTCCTGGCCCAAGAGAGAAGCAGGCTTACTCTGCTTTGGCATTTCACCAATCATAGGAAATTGCTGCTGTTATTTACAATTTTCTACTTTTTTTCCACTGGTAAGATATTGATTTAGCTGACAGAATTTCCTTCCTCTCTTAATCAGAAAGAACAGAAACCTTATGTGAACTATATGCTTTATAGAGAGAGATGACATGAAGGGTAGAAAAGCTGACTTAGATTTCAGACCTAAGGTGTTTGCTCTGCAGATTAACCTGGTTACTGCTCAAAATTCATTGTCCCTGCTGAGTTCTACATACTGATATGAGATACAGCCTCACAAGCTGACTTTTGTATTATGGCCTTAGCCATTTAAAAAAAGGAAAAATAAAAATAAAAAGGGCTTATAATTGTTTCAGATATGTTTCCTTCCACAGTATATAGATTTTTTAAATCATATATTTATGTATATGTTTTATCTACTCATGGAGTGCCAGGTATTTTTTTATATATGTAAAATATAGTTTTCTGGACTCAGAGTCAGTTAAGAGTTTAGAGAAAAAGATTGTGACTTAAACAAAGTGAGGGATTATTTGAAAAAATAATGGGAACTCAATTAACATAATGTATGTTCACAAAGGAGTCTAAGAATTGAATTGCAAGTTACTAATTAGCACCTATTAGACACTTTTAATCAAGGGTATTAGTCACTTACAACAAAGATAGGTACAAGCCCAGCCTCAGGCTTTGATAAATTATAAATACTGGCACATGTATTAAATTGAAGTCAGTGTTTCTAAAACATGTCCATCCTGATAGCATACATGCTATTATATCTGGGTGAGTGTGGTCAACCAGTTAATATTCTCTGAAACAGAATTTAAATATGTCATAATTATTAGCAAGAGCTTTTCCTCTTGCTCTAGGGCAAGGGGATTATACTTACTCCTATAGTGGATGAAATGTGTTTCAAGGTCAGGTGTGAATGAATGGTTCCTTTCACTCATTCTAACAATTCCCCTTCCTCTGTGTTCCTATTCATTGAGATAACTCAGGTCAAACCCAAAAGTCATCTTGGATTTCTCTCTTGCCATCAATATTCCATCAAAAAAGATTCATTATCTGTAACTTAAAAACGAGTTCTGAATTGAGATCTTTGTCACCAACTCCTGTTCTAATACTTTCATGCATACCAATGGAGTCTCTTTTCTGGGCAAGCTCAGAAGAGCTATCTGACTTGCTGCCCCATTTGTCCTCATGTACAGCACTTTCTACAATTAACTTTCCACATGATATTCAGAGTAACCTTTTCAAAAAATACACTTTTAACTTATTTAAAAAGGACAGGACAGTACGACCTACTGCTCTCTCCCCATTCATAACATCCTGACTATTTGTTAGCCCTACAAATTCTAGAATAAGCTTACCATGGGCTTCCTTGGCTTTCAACATGTCAAGCTTGCTCCTCCACTAAGGTTTTACTTTGGCTCTTCCCTTTGCCAAGAATGCTGCGTCCTCTCATTCTTTCATGAATGGCTCCTTATTGTCATTCAGGCTTCTGCTCAACTCTGGCCTCCTCCATAAAGCTTCCTGGGTATTCAGCACACACCACTCTATCCACTTTACTCTCTTCATTGCATATATTGATCTCTGAAATTATATTTTTAATTTTATTTTTGTATTTTCATATGTATCTGTCACTTTAGAATAGGTACAGTTTTTGCTATGTTTGCAGCTATATCACCAGTTCCTAAAAGGGTGCTTGGCACATACCAAGTGTCTATAATGTGTTAAATTAATGAAATACTATATTACATAAGCACTGATTAAGAGATAAATGAGCCACCCACTAATTTGAGATGTTGAGAAATATTTCAATACGATAAAGACAATTGCATTTGAACCTCAGATTACAAAATTCAGGATACCTAATTCTAAATTCTTCAGGATACATTTTATTGCATTTTAAATGTAAAAGGAGGAAAACATCAAATCAAACATTAGTTTAACTTTATTATTAATGTTTATTTTTACTTTTATATAATTGCCACTTAAAAAGAAGCTTGTAAATTAAGATTGCCTTAATTAATATATAAGTACAAGGCACTAAATTAAATTTGAATTTATATAAACTATATATATATATATATATATATAATATATATATAGGTACTAGAGACCTAGGACTATGAACACTGTACCACTGAGCTACATTCCTAGCCTTTTTATTATTTATTTTGAGACAGAATCTTGCTAAGCTCCTGAGGTTGGCCTCCAACTTGTGATTCTGTTATAAAGAAAATAAATAATTAAGTAGCATATAAAATGTGATTTTTTTAAAAAAACTGTATATCATGAGTGTGATTTGAAAATGAAGATGATATTTCTTATTCACACTATTGATATGGGAAATACTTCACTTGGCATATTTGTAATCATGTGTTTGAAAGGAAAGTTTAGACCATAAAATATTCAAGAGGTTGAATTTGTTGACAATAATATGAACCAAATTGTAGAACCTCTTAGTAGTAGGTTTAGAAGTGTGAGATTTTATGGTTACACTAATTTTTTCCTGTAAATTTTCAGTACATGAGAAAGAAAAATGCACTGTTTAATAAATTTCATTCTAATAATTCTAACAGCAGCTTGTAGAGATGAATTGTACAGTAAAAATGGTAAAAAATAAACTCCTTATATAATTTTGGCCTCAGGGAAGGGAAAGATGCTGTTGGAAAGTTTACACCTTGTAAAGCTATAGAATTGGTATTATATGCCACCTGGAAACTGAGAAAGATAAATAAGTCAGAGATATTTCCAAGTCTAACACCTAGTTGATGAAATTATAATACCACAAATATGAGAAATCTGATGGGGGGGTGGGGAGAAATTAGTTAATTTTAGTTACATTTATTTTGATGAGAGTGTCTTTTAGGTACATGGTAATATCTGAAGTCCAAGCCAGAAATAGTAAGGTCTTCTATATTATATTTTATATGTAGAAAGAGTAGTGAAATGAAGTTTTCCTCTAATGCAGACAACATAGAATAGGGTGAGGCAATGAGTTTCCAGAAACCCCCCAGCAATGGAGAAGGAAGGGGAAAAGTCCAGAAGAGATCTAATGCCTATTTAAATACAGAACAAAGGAAATAAATTGACATGCAATTTGAAAAATAAGAACAATTATCCTCATACTTTTAGAATGTAAGATACTCCTTGAAGAAGTTGATAAAAGCAATGAAACTCTTCATAGGAAATAAAAGTTTGCAAAGCTTATTCATGAGAACCTCTGTATGTATAATTCTGTGGGGTCACTGGTTTCCATAAAGTTTCTTATCAATGAAGTGTCTTTAAGTGAATAAAATCCTGGGGAAAAAAAAAGAAATGGGGGTCAAGAATAATGATCGGAAAAGGCACTGCCTGTTGCAAATAATAGATGGAAGTAGGAATGCACCTTGGATCATCATTTAGATTAAAAGAAACAAAATAATGTAGAAAATGGAATGGTAAAATAATTTAAAAATACACAAACATTACAAAAGAGCATCCCAATCCTAAGAAGCAAAAATGAAGTGAGTCACATGTCAAGGAGGGCAGTTGGTGGATATCAGACTCAGAAAATCATGAGTAAATGAATGTTTTCTCTCATATGTGGAAGACAAAGCAAAGTGAAGAAGAAAAGGGGCTGGACAGATCCCAAGAAAATAAAGGGAAGATCAGTGGAGCCCAGGATGGATGGGGAGGGAGGAGAGTCAGAAAAGGAAATGCAAAATTAAATTGACCAAATTGTGCTATGTTCATATATGAATATTTGAACAATTTTCACCTTTATGCGTATCTATAGTGTATAAACTAATAAAAATTATAAATCAGTAATTGAATAGAAGAAAGACCAGTAGAATAGACAAAGAAGAATAGAAGGAGGGAGCCAAGGAGGGAAAGAGGAACCTCTGGGGATTGAAATGGAACAAATCATATTTGACTAGCTCAAAATGAAACCCACTATTATGTTTAACTACAATGCAGCAATAAAAACATTAAAAATGATTCACAAGTTGGGAAGAAATTGAATCTACAGTTTGAGAAGAAGCTGTGAGTTACTCAGAACCAAGCATGAAGTCAGATAAGTAAAAGCAGATCAGCAGGTGCTAGACATGGGTCTGAAATCAAGGTTATAGGGGAGATGAAGTGACTTTAGATGAGATCTCCTATAGCAGACTTCACCCGCTGACTTCAGAAGCAAGGAAGAAAAGCAGTGCTCCAACACAGAGGGTATGAAGCAAAGATTAAATTTTATTACTCTATTACCCAGCATACATGTGAACTAAAAACACAATTTTCCATGGTGACACCTTGGTTCTGGAGAGGTAACAGTAATGATATCGTCTCCTTTCATGTGTGATATACTATTAAGAACAAAAGGTTGCAGCAAGTGTCCTTTGAGATTGTACAGAGGAAAGCTGAAAATGAAGGGCTTGCTTGGTTATTTTGTCAGATAAAATTTAAACTAAGTGACACTTATAGCACAGCTATATATGGAAGCCATAGGCACCACCAGAAGGACACTATGCTAACATTTATGCTCAAGATATCTGCTATTGATTTTTCACCTGGAGCATGCCATGCAATTCTGCTAGCACTCCTAGAAACAAGTTTATTTTATTCTTTTCACTCAGATGAAGATATATCATTCCAGGCTATTTAATGACTCGGCAAGGATGTAGGTGACAGTTGGCAAAGCCTCTCAAATATTGCCAGTGACTCTAGATCATGAACATGTTCTCTGACCACATTATCATAAGAGAAGTTGCTCAACAGATGGTGAGAGGTAAAAGTCTTGGACTTCTCTGCCATGTGAAGGGAGAGTATGCCCTCTTTCACTTCCTTTCCGCAACATTAAAAGCATTATTAGTACTCGTTTGTTCTCTTCAAAAGAAATGAATTTCAAATAAGTAATTGTCATTCATGTTGAAGTAATCAGAAAGATTTTCAACTATTCTATTAAATGTATGTGATGATGCTTTATATATTTATTTATAAATAGTTGTCTATTCCCATACCAAATCATGAATGTTTTATATATATGAAATATTCACTAAAGCAAGCTTAAATTTAATGTAGACAAAGCTGGATATTAAAGACTAAGAGGACAATATGATAAATAAAATTTGAAGTGATTACTTGCCACTTTTATTTTCTAACAAGAATATACTGAATATAAAGAGTGAATCCAAATAAAATCTACCTCACCACTTTGCATCAGTAAAAGTATAATTGTCCTGAGAAGGCTTATAATAAAAAGGAGATGCTAAAAGTATTTTATAGAGGTGGTAAAAGAGAGATTAGTGCACATCATATTTTACACAGCTAGAATCATCAATAATCCATTAACTTATTGAAAGCAAGACCAGGAGCATATAGATTTCTTAATCAAATAATTGCCTTGCTCTCAAATTTGTTATAAAATGTGTGTTTTTCCACCAGTAAAATATTCTTCAGTATCACATACTTAGACAAAACTGTGCAAAATATGGGGCACAGATTCTTTAACAGTACTCATTTTATGCTATCTTCATTTTATTAGCTGAGCCCAAATCTTAAAAATCTAGGGACCTGGCTGTATTCTTGCACTCATCAAAATGATTCCCCTAACATTTCTAATTTAAATACCAAAGTTCATTCCTGTAATTCTTTGTTTCTTTGGTAGCAAGTCCATTACAGCAGTGAATTTTCTTTTCTTTCTTTCTTTTTTTTTTTTTTTTATTCAACATAGTCTTACATTTAGGAGGGAATCATTGACACACAATTGTGAGCACATGCATAATGACACAGCAAGCTGAGGCTGATGCCAGGCCATGATATCTACCTGCTGATGCCAGGCCATGATATCTACCTTCGGGTCCCCACCCCATCCTATGTTTCCCCCTACTTTACCCCTGTGTTAGTTGGGCTTCACATGGAAGTCAAAGGTTCCCCAATGGGTAAATAACATCCCATTCTCACATTCCAGCTGCCTTGATGGCCCTCTTATTCCCTCCTCCTCTTCCTGTTCCCCTCCTTTCATCCCCCAGGGTCATAGGCAAGGTTACCCCTGCTTGTGTAAAAATTCACCAATGTTGAGCTTATTATTAGTTTAGCCAACTTTCAGTATGTTTCCAAATGTATTCTAGCTTCCACATGTGAGACAAAACATTCAGCCCTTGAGTCTCTGAGTGTGGGATATTTCACTTAGCATAATTTTTCCATCTCCATCCATTTAGCTGCAAATGCCATGATATTGTTCTAACAGCAGAGCAGAATTCCATTGTATATTCGTACCAGAGTTTTTGAATCCACTCGTCCAGTGAGGGGAATCTGGGTTGTTACCATAGTTTAGCTATTCTAAATTCAGCTGCTATAAACATTGATGAAGAGATCATGATGAGTAAAATCAGCTTAACCCAGAGATCTAAGGGTCGATTGTCTCCACTCATAGGTGGAGGTGGGGACTAGACCCTGGACAGTGAGAAAGCTGGTCTAGTAACATGAGTTAAATCCAGATAAGATGTAATGCTTTACAATCTAATACCTTTTTTTTAGAATTATAAAGGGAAAGGGAAGGGAGGG